>CABHPH010108107.1:0-127394 GCA_902168325.1 Peromyscus nudipes | reverse complement strand
AGAGAGAGAGAGAGAGAGAGAGAGAGAGAGAAAGAGAGAGAGAGAGAGACAGAGACAGAGAGAGACAGAGAGAGACAGAGAGCGCGCTAAAGTGTTGTAAGAGTCCCAGCCCATTGCTGGATACATAATTCAGGGAAGACACAGGATTATTTGCTTTTCATATAGAGAAGACATAATTCAAGGGGGAATGAGAAGAGCTAGTGACTGTAGTTACATCAAAGATATTTTAAGAATTCAAACTATTACTTCCCAAAAGGGAATAAACAACATAAGTATAATTTCATTCATTAATACATGGAATTTTGCAAGAGAAAACTTAAAGTCTTTAGCTTAATATGACAAATTTTCAAAAATCACAAGAGAATAGTACCAGTGATCAATAGTACCAGAAACTTTCCCCCCAAACAACGATTCATCCTGACTGCATTTTCATCCATACCTCCTGATTTCAACAGCCACTCACAGTATCAAATTAGAAAACAGTAAGTGTGAAATCCGAAGGAAACCATTACTAAGGTAATGTTTCCTAACTGCTACACAATCCACTGTCGTTGTCAATAGAATCAAGAGGCTGACAAGCAGTGAGCAATGAATCCAGGATCAATAGAATACCATATGCTTCAGGGAGAGGTTGCAATTACGGTGTTGGAAAGCACTCTAGCAAAATTTCAATATTAAGTCAATGGGCTAAAGGCCTCTATTTTGATGCATGTTATACCAGCTAAAATGAGGAAAGATATTTTAAGTTGATTCTTATGACAGGTTAATGTGTATGTATGGGGCTGGCTACTGTAAAAGATGTAAAGTCTGAGGAAGTAAACCAGCCAGCTCTCAAACCACTTCTCAGGAACCAATATTTATAGCATGCAAATGAAGTAAAAAAAGGCATCCTATCCAAACAAAGTAATATTTTGTATTTGTTTGTCCACCCATCTTATGATGTATAAAGGGACTATAATTATACCCTTTAAAATTCTACTTATTGAATAATGCAAGAGAAATCATATGCTATAGCTCTGGTTGGAGAAAATAGTCTATCTTCATAACAAGTGTTGGGAGTCATTACATCGATGAAGTCTGTTCCTTCTGCTAAGTTGCCCCTTTGTATTTTTTACTAGCCTGGAGGACCAGTTAATCCTGTTAAAATAGTAATCTGGTGTGCCTGTCTTGATTATGGCATCCCAAGAGTCATGAGTGGCATAATCCCATTCATTTTAAACTAACAATAAAAATGCTTCAAGTTTGTATATGTGTGTTTATCATAAAATCATTGAGATACATTTTGGGGAGTCTTATTTTCTGCAGAACTGTCAAATTCACTCTAAGGTATGTCATACTCAACAATCTTTGCTCCCTGGAGGAAAGTCATTCTCATATTTAGTTGAAAACAGATGCAGGCTAAGTTAACACTGATGCTGCTGATGACACAGTCCACAGTGATTTCTTTTCAACCCTCTGTGATAGGAAACTAACAATTTGATATTTCAGCTGAGGAAAGTACAGTAATTGGCAAAGCAGGATGAAGTTTCTAAAAATGAAATACTTTGACCTACATAGTAAGGTGTAGGGAGAAAAGGGAAGAAACTTCAAGAAAATAACCTTGACATTCTGTAATACCCAGATGGTTATTAGTTAATGATTATTTGTATACAGTCAAGTGATCATCTTTAATTAACTTAAGGCACACATTATGGAGTAAGAAGAATAAGAAAAGGCATCTGCCTTAGATAAAGCAGAATATACCACTGTTTTTGCAACTTTTTGTTGTTATATTTGTGTAAGTTATTTAATGGTTTGGTCTTCTTTATGCGTTTGTACAATTGAAAAACCAAAACAAAAATAATCAATTCTTGCTTATGGAGATTTGATTTACCAGAGAACAAGCAACAGTTGTGCTCTCATCACTAAAGGAGGAAAAGAGTTGGAGGAAAGGATGAAAGGGACATGAGCTTTATCTTGCTGGGGTATGATTATAGTTTTTCTTCTATCTTATTATGTTAAAAATATTCTAGCAATATCAAAATGCATTAGTTTGTTCATGTACAGGTGGGCATATATAGATATTCCTAACACCTGTTATTAATCACTCATTTCTGGTAATGTCCTCAATGAGCAATACCAATGTATTAACTGTTACTTTACTTTTTCATACAGATGTTGCCCAGAAACTCCAAAGCAGCTTATGTTGTAAGTGTCTTTGCCAGGCTGCTGAGCTAAAGCAAGTTTGAAGAGGGGACATGAATATAAAAATAGATAGGAGAGCACGTTTAATGAATATTTATCATATTTGGGGGTGTACCAAAGCGAGGGATGCTTTTGGGGAAATGTGAAAGGCTATGCGACTCCTGTTGTAAAAGTTTGGTTATAGAAACAGATCTGACTGATTCCACAGTGGATATACATAATGAACAGCCTACTTGCCCACCATTTGTATCTGGATAATTAGGACATTGGCAAATAAATCAAGTGATGGTATGGATAATAAAAAGAAAAACTTCAATCATTGAAAATAATCACCACTTATTCTCGTGGTTGAATGAGAATGGCCACCATAGGCTTATATGTTTGCATGTTTGGTGTCCAGTTGTTTAGGAATGATTGGAAGGTGTGGCTTTGTTAGCAGATGTGTGTCACTGGAGGGTGGGCTTTGACAGATTTGGTCTTGCTCTCTCTACCTATTGCCTGTGGATCTGGATGCAAACACTCTGCGACTTCTACAATGCTATGCTTGCCTGCTCCCCACCATGCTCACCACCATGGTGGTTATAAACTAGCCTTTAAAGCTGCATTCAAGACCCAATTAAATGCTTTAAAAAAAAGTTGCTTTGGCCTTGATCCAAGGAAGAAAACAGTAGCTAAAACCCTTACCCAATAGATACAGTAGAGAAGGCAGGATCTGGTAACAGTACAGGTGGGAAGAAGGGCACGTTCGCCTGCATGAACAGCCACTTCTCTTCTCGTGTTGGTTTCACGAGGCTTGCTACTATGGCTTGCTACTATGAGACATGTGTGTCGAGCCCGGTGGTGGTGGCATACACCTTTAATCCCAGCACTCGGGAGGCAGAGCCAGGCGGATCTCTGTGAGTTTGGCCAGCCTGGTCTCCAGAGTGAGATCCAGGACAGGTACCAAAACGACACAGAGAAACCCTGTCTCGAAAAAACAAAACAAAACAAAACAAAAAAGACGTATGTGTCAAGACTTTTGAGTTTAAATAAAAGAAAATTAACATTACATGACGACACACAACATAAAATCCTTGGCATTTGGTCATATAAATTATCTACAAATTTAACAAAACTAAAAAATAAGTGGAAAGTGGAGAAAATTGAATGATTGAAAGACAAATCACAAAGGAAATATATTTAATTATTGTGACACAATGTTAGGCATATAATGAATGTTATAAAAAATCAATAGTTTACAAATAAGTTAATACAACATGTTAACTAAAAATGTCTAATCTGACTTTGAAAAGCCTTTCTACTAAGAAGTGTTACAAATGAAGGAAAAGCTATCTTTTCTTTAAAAATGGTTTTAGTTTTTCTTATCTGAGTTATAATCCTTCTTGGCTCCAATATTAATTTTTGGATTAGCCAACTAACTCACTTTGACTTATAGTTTTTCCACTGTTTTCTTTCTTCTAATTTATTGGTTTTGTTAAGAGAGTATATAGTGCAAGCAGACAAGGGAATTAAAAAAAATGGTATGTGGTGAAAATAAATAAAAGAATGAATACTCTGTGTAATTTGGAGCTAATCCATTTTCACAGTGTTTAAAACTTGAAATGTTAATTTTCTCTGTTGTTAAATATTTACTATGTAGCTGAAAATGAGATTACTGAACAAAAAAAAATTAGATGAGTAAAATAAACCAAGTATGTACAAAGCTTATCATTAGTCGTTTGGAATGAATTTAATATAGTTCTAGATCATGAGACCCTTTACATAACATGAGAAAATATAATAGGCCACTCCACTTTTACTCACATTATTGGAATATATATGTGATGCTCTTATATTAACTACATAGGGGCAAACATTCAGTTCATGCTGAAGTTAATAATCTATCTGTCTTTCAGTAATATTGACCTTTCAAGTTTATATAGCATCTCACAATTACTTAAGCTCACATTTGAAGTTCTATAATGAAATCCAAACTTTTACACAATACTAAATTAAAGATATTAAAATTAACTTCTTATTTTTATATGCCTGACACTGCCACAATACACACACACACACACACACACACACACACACAAACTACTGGACCAAAATATATATTTAATATCATGAAAGATCATAATTTGTATCTGAAATTTTCATACATAAGAGGTTGCATATGATCAAATTCAGGTATATTATTGTCCTTTTATCATTTGATTGTTACAGGATCCTTAAAAATTATTAATGATTATTTTATTAGGTTTATTATTTTCATCAAGTACCATTTAATTTATATGAATTGATCTATGTTATACTTTACTGGCAAAAGTAAGCATTTGTATTCCTTTAATGAGGCACATCAAAAACATTATTACAATGTCAGGAAACCTCCTGGAGACTTGCTTTGTCTTTTCTCCAAAGCAAATAAGTCATTATGCTTCCTTTGAAAATCTCTAAAGCAGATTCAGAAATGAAAAAGCTAACTAATGGCCTTATAGAAGTATGTAAAGATTCCGATTTCATCTCATTTTGCAACATAAGTTCAAAAGGAGGATCTGAATTTCACTGAACTTGAATGATTTATATGATCAAATACTATTTAACCCCTGGAAATTTAACCTGAGAATGCTAATATTCCTTGAGTCTTCATTTATCTCTGTCATTTTGAAGAATATAATATTAAGGCAGTCAAACATTGCTTGCTCCTGAAAACCAAAAATTTGAAAAGAAAAACTAAAGTCCTGACAGTATTACGGAAGACAGAAAAACAAGTCATCATAAAATTCAGACTAGGGTGCAATTGAGAATGACTATGGTGTTTGAAAAGGGTTGTAATTCTTAAGCACAGGGACAACGTAATGATTTGTAATGAGGATCTAGAGGGTGAATGCATGCAATCACAGGTATACTTTCTAATTATACATGACTTGGCACCTATGTACATATACCCTAATGGTAAAGAAGGAATTCATTCTAATTGTGCCTGGCCTGCTCTGGGATGTTCTGTATGCTGTGAGTGTCTTGTTCTGATTGAATGATAGATAAAACCCTGGTTGGCCAGTAGCCAGGCAGGTAATATAGTAGGAATAAGCAGACAAGGATAATTCTGGGAAAGAAAAACAGAACTTAGGAGGAGAACCAGCCTGTCATCTGGGAGCAGCATATAACGGCACACAGGTAAAGCCATGGAAAATGTGACGACATAAAGATTAACGGAAATGGACTGAGTATAAATGTAAGAGCTAGTCAGTGGTAGGCCTGAGCTAATGGCCTAGCGGTTTTAATTAATATTAAGCCTTTGTGTGTTCATTTGGGTCTGGGTGGCTGCAAGACTGAGGGACTGTGGGACTGTGGGACTGTGGAACCACAGGAGCTGGGTAGGACCAGGAAAACTTCAGCTACACTGGCCATTTCCTGGTATGAGGTTACAAATGCACAATACTAAGCAGAAAGCAGAAGGAATGAGTTAATATTCACAAATAGGTAAACTACTCTGGTTTTATACATATATACATTCTAAGGTAGTATTTTTTGCTCAACACTAAAAAGGAAAGTAGCTAGAGACTTTTAAAATAACCTTGTATAATAGTAAAATCATTATGTAGACAAGGTAGAGACTCTTAGATTTCTCATTTGCAAATTCAACCTAAAATTTGTCATTGAGCAATCAGGTGGTAACTAGTTAAGAACTGTAGGAATCACTGGTGAGGTGCTGGAGGGTTAGTCTCTGCATGTATCCGATTGTCACGAAACCCAGCCCCAGCAATGACTATAAATACTCTTCCCTACTTTTGGCATAGGGAAAGGCATAGATTGTTTGGTCAGTAGTATCTATTGCCTCATGGTCTTCTATGTTATGTTTTCAACTAGAAGTATACTAATTACATATGGTTCCTAATGTCTTCCTTTACAAGAGTTGCCATGGTCATAATGTCTCTACACAGCAATAGAACATTGAGAAACATAGAATTGTTCCCATGTTATAAGGAAAGCAAAGAGTCTGAGTACAAGCAAGCTTTCAGGTACACATATTGAGGAGAACAAACAAAACAAAACAAAACAAAAAACAGGCAAACAAAAAGGCTTGAATTATAATGTGGACCAGACATTAAATTACCCTTTTCCAAGATAAAACCTCTCCGTGCCTGTGATTAGATTTTTCTGTCTCACTATTAACTGCTCACCCTGTTAGAACAATCACAGTGTGAAGAGGCATGAATTATATTTTGTCACCTTTTAGAACACCTGAAATATATATGTACATACATATACATATATATTAGCCAATTTGCCATGGCTCCAAAGGTTCTGTGTCTTCTGACCCTCCTCTAAATTTCCAACTTCATTTCCTGCCAAACTCTCTCTCTCCCTAATTGAGCACAGCTACAACTGACAGTTCCTTACAGAAAGCCACTCCACTAGTAACTCAAGGCCTTTGCTTCCCTCCTTTCTACCAGGGAAGCTCTCTTCCAGCCTCAGCATATTCAGGCTTTTTTATTCTTTGTGCTCTCAGTTTTGAGCTTAAATGTGAGTTCCTTGAGGTGTCCTTCTTTGGATGCACAACAAAACCTATGTAACTATTTTTTTAGAGGCACACATGTAGTTCTCAGCAAAGAAAAAATGTGTACTAATTGTTTCACTTGAATGTACTAGGCTTTGCTGACTCCCCGTGGGAGACCTTACCTTTATGGAGGAAGGAATGGGGGTTGGGGGGTTGGAGGAAGGAAGAGAGGGGGATCTATATTTGGTATGAAAATGAATAAAAATTTTCTTAATAAAGAAAAAAGGTATATGACAATTTTAATATACTTATGTACACAGAAGGAATATTGTCAAGTATTCATACCAACTGAAAGTATTTTATATATGTATTATGAGTGGTATAGACTGGTGTGAGAGCAAAGACATATAATTAAATTTGTTTTATTAAGAAAATAAAGACATTCTAGCTATTCTGTTTTTTAAGTGATAGAATAGATTACAGGGAATAGGTACCAATAGCTTTGGCAATTTTAATTGAGAGTTAGGCCAAGAACAAGGAAACAGGTGGGGGAATATAAAGGAAGATATAGTATAGAAGGTTAGATAAACAGATTAAAGTAGGCATGAAGAAGATGAGTCTGGGAAATGAAATGGGTAGATTTCCAGAAAATGTTAAATGCCAGCAACAAAAGGAAAGAAAAAGCTAAAAAGGAATACAGTAGGAAACCAAAGTGAAGATATGTTAAATTGTGTTTTAGGAAGAAGCAAAAGGTAAGAAGCAACTGGAATGAACAAATACTGGGGCAGGTACCCCTTGAAAATTGTTATTTCTTTAAGACATGATACGGATGAATACAGCAGAAATTATGAAGAAAAAATGAAAAAAGTGAAGAGATGTGTGTGTGTGTGTGTGTGTGTGTGTGTGTGAGAGAGAGAGAGAGAGAGAGAGAGAGAGAGAGAGAGAGAGAGAGAGAAACAATTAAGTCAGCCATTTTAATCATGAAACTTGATCTTGATGGGAGGACCAGCACAAGGGCTGTGGTTGTGGGACCTGAGCTGCATCCATATGTATACTTGAGCTTTTTTTTAAGGATATTTAACTCGACACAGCACAAGGGATTTTAAAGGCCTAGCTCCACCTCCAAAGACCAAAAGAAAAAAATAAGATACAGGAAGGTATCCTAGAAGCATGATCAATAGGTTAATGTTCTCTATCCTATCCCAGTATTACCATTTCCAAACTGCTGTGTTCATAAGGTTTCAATGAACACGGATTAAAATTTGTTAAATGGCCACTAACGAAATACAAAGACACTGAGAATGGTTATGTTCCGGGGGCATCAGGATGGGAGAGAAATAGGATGTTTGGTTGGGGCACTGGAATCTGACTTTAGGGTATTGGAAGTTGAATCCCACGAAGTCAATAAGCTTTAGGGAGAAGATGTGAGAGATGTCGGTAGATAACAAGCCTGTGATAGAGGTTCCCAGGAAATACTGATAAAAGGAACAGAAAGCTAGATCAGTGTTTACTGAGGCTTCTATTTAGATCTATAATGATATAATAAATTTAGATCATAAAGTCCAAAGCATGAAGCAGAAATTCTTAAAAGCAAAGGGAGAGGATTTTGAAAAGGAGCCAAATACAAAGTTTGAAATAAAAATGTCAAATTTTGAAAGTAGAACTCTGTTAGACAATTTCAAGTGAACTATGACATGGAACACTCAAGGATAGGTCATGCCAAAGAGCAAGACCGTCCCTCTGGTCTTGATCTCTGATATCTTTTTTTTTATTTTTTGAGACAGGGTTTCTCTGTGTAGCTTTGGAGTCTTTCCTGGAACTCACTCTGTAGCTCATACTGGCATTGAACTCACAGAGATCCACCTACCTCCAGAGTGCAGGGATTAAAGGCATGTACCACCACCAACTGGCGATCTCTGATATCTTAAAAGCATAGGAAAAAAAACATTATGATACCTGGAGAGAGATGAGTTAAAACAGAGTTTTATGGAATGATCTATCAGTCTTAGGAAGATTTCCCATAATAGAAGGGAGGTGCCATGGTAGCCAATGACTGTCACCAAGCATCATAACTGTTGTCTTTGTCTACTGTGGGGAAATAAATAATGAAGATTATAAAAACAGACTTATTCTGGTTCTCAAATTCAGGGTTGCATTCCTCTTTAGAAATGTCCTCCTAATATTGAAATTGCTAAAGTCTCAAGGAAGGTTCCTACAAAGCAGCCATTCTTACTCAAGCCTCTGTGTGCAAACACTACCTACATCGTCTAATGCTATATTAGACAACACATAAAATAAATTTAATGATTTCTCTTTCATGCTTTATGATGATAAATAATAGAAGCAATAATAAAAATAAATAATGAATAATAAATAATAAAAAGACATTGGCAACACTGAGAAAGTTGATTTTTAACTACCCTAGTAGATATAATTGGTCAGCAAACACAAAATTCAGTTCTAATAGCCATATCTCCTATCTGGCTCTTCAGTGGAGAAAAGGAAAAGAGAAAGAAGGAAGGAAGGAAGGAAGGAAGGAAGGAAAGAAAGAAGAGAGAGAGAGGGAGAGAGGGAGGAAGGAGGTGGTGGTGTTTCAGCCTTCTGTATAATTTGGCCCATATGAGCATCTTTGTTCCATTGGCCATAAGTGAAAATGCAATGAGAGGTTTCTAAAAGATTATTCTCCTTTAGCCAGTCCTATAACTGCCCTTTCCTCCAATATTGCCTTCTCCAACTAAGGATGATACAAATGTCAAGGGATGCAGCATCCACATTGTCCTTGTAAGACAATGAACACAAGAGCACAAAGGTAGCAGTAATGGATGACTAATGGAGAGAAATAATACCCACTAACATACTGTCCCAGGAAGCTGAACTATTGTTAATCTCCTTCATAAAAAATCCATGAAAATACTAAGTCCTGGGTACTGAAGACTTCCTTTTCCATTACTTCAATTGTACAAATATTTACTGATGAAGATGCCATAGAGAAGCACTGAACCTAGAGTGACAGCTTTAATATGCTTGGGGAATCTAGGCAGTGGGCATAAAGCAAAAAGAACACTAAACACTCAGGCTCCTCCTTACTGAGAGGAGTGATGAGACGCCAGTGAATGCATGGAATACTGGCATGATGGATTGTGACTCATCTCTGCTTGTGTTAGGTAAATTTCAACTTCATGTTTTCATTAAGGAATTAGTCATTTCAGTGCTCACGTGAGGAAGTTTATCACTTTGCTATTTGAGAATTTTCAATATACTTTACTCTCAAAACATACTGGAAGCAAAGGCGTCTTTAAGAAGGGGCTGTGTTATTAGCAATGTTGTCTTCAAGTGAATTACAACTGGACAGAGACAAGTTGTGGTTATGTTCCAATGCTTTCCTCTCACCCCTAAAGGGACACTTTCGTATTGGAACTCAAAGAGATTTTTAAATAACTCATACTGCCTTTTTGTGATTATGGAAAAATATATTTCCTGCTTATTCTTCATTAAGCTAAAATATTAGAGTACAGCAAAGAAATGAACATCAAATAATAAATGTCATTTATTAACTAGTCTTATATCAACTTTCCCAACTCATTATGACACACAGCAAGAAAAGTTATATAACTTAAAATGATACTTAAAAGATACCATCTTCCAAATGCAAAATTCATTTAACTATCTCTTTTCATGTGCAAATACAATTATAGTCTGTGTTCATGTGCATGTTAAATACAATATTTGATATTGCATGTATTAAAGGACCTATAATAACACAGCAGTAATTTAGTTTGTCTTTGGAGTTGATTATATATATATATAATATATATATATATAATATATATATATCTTGGAGAAGGAGACACATACCTGAACTTTACAGATACAAATTAAATATTTCCAGAAATACTCTAAGTACTGTGGTATAATGACATTTTTGAGCTTTTCAGATTTAAAGAAGCAAAAGTGACTGTCATGACTGTGAGGACAGCAGCCTGATGGCCTGAGTGTTATCAACCTAATATCCTGGAGGGGATGTGGAGACAAACAAAATGCTTCCCTCCAATAATTTTGAATCCTTCAAATACATTCTGAATTGGCCATAGGCGAATTTCAACACTGTGTCTTAGAGTTAAAACTGAATTATAATCAACTTATAAGCATTTCTCCCCCATAATGAGGCAAATGATAGAAATGATGAGCAGCTGAGGATGTAGCGACTGGAGAGAGAAGAAAATGTATCAACAGTTTATACTTCGCATAAATCAGAGAAACAAATTGGTTGATTAAGCTGCAATATTTCAGCTGGAGAAAAAAAACTTTATTTGGGAAATCGCCTTCAATAATTGTGCTATAAGTTTATTGGTATTTACTTACATGTCTGTCTGAGTTTTTTCTACAAAGTGAGGCAGGAAGCCTCTGCCCCTTCATGGTGCATACAAGAGCTCTTTGGCAGAAGCTAGGGACTGAATTATTATAACATTTAGTCAATATCAGCAAAAGCATAGTGATAGTAATTTTACATGGGTATGGAATTTTCAAAAGACGTTGGAATTTTAAGAAGTTACCATAGTATGATGCTTTTGTATGTTTTACACAAAAATGCGATAAATTTGTGAATAACTTAGAAAGTAAATGGATATCTTCATTAGGACTACAAACACTGGAGACTATGTTTCTACATGATAGAAGAGAATGAGATGTATAGAATCCTCTAGTGGAGCATCTGGACCTGCAGAATCCTGTTTATTTAGCTTCCTCTGGCCTCAGTTAACAGTGTCTGGTGTGCTACTCTGTTTCCCCGCCTTGATATGCAAAGATATCTCTCTCCAAGGAATCTTCCCAGCTTGCTATGCATAGAAAAATACAGGCACAATGCTTTTTTGAAGTCGCAGGTCCTCAGGCAATTTTAACTTGATGTAATCAATACACCAGTTCAGCATATTTGAGATAACCTATTTTTTAACCTGTTCAGTGATTTCTCGTTTGTTGTCTCATTTCTAAGTATAGTGGTACCTATTCATTTTCTTTTAGACATGAATATCAAATAAGTGCAAATTGAATTATCTTTTGCAACATGATGATCATTTGCATGTTTCTTGTCATCATCAGTGTGAGTAATACCACCTGGAACTCATCTTACATAGTGCTATAAACATTTATGGACAATAGGTGCTATTTACATTTATTTTTACATGCATGTATACATATATATATATATATATATAATTTTTGCTTCGGATGCCAGTTAAAATGTTTTGGTTGTCTATTTTAAAATGATTTTGAGAAGAAGTAAAAGTTTTTAGGAGTTAAGATTGACACTTGGGGGCTTAAAACTTTTCAAGGAAAATAAACATGGCCATCCAGGTCCTCCAGTCATCCTGTCTCACCAGGGTACTGAAGCATGGATTGTAAATGGTAGATCTCCCACTGTTTTGAGATCTCAACTGCACAAAGTTGCAATATTTTAAGAAATGACAGCCTCAGCTTCCAAGTTAAACTCCCTAGAACTTTCTTTGGAGTTCTCCGGTTTTATTTCCCCTCTTTTTAATTGAGTTTCTCAAATTTTACAGCTATGACAGAGAAATACAAGTGTTGTTTCTTCTGCGTAAGTTATACACTTTTCCCTTAAATAGAGGTAAGTATATTTACTCATAAAGCCTCAATAGAAAGGGAAAAGGCAAAGAGCTAGAAAATTGGGAAATAGGAGAAAAAGAATGTTATTCTAGTAGCTGTTTGTAGAAAGCTCAATCATCAATTAATGCCATAAAAAGGAATGTAATATGGAAAGCATAAATTCAGAATCTACATTGCAAATTGAGTGACATTTAAATTATAAAGTCGTTTACTCACTTGTTTTTAATTTTCGTTTAACTTACATGGAAATTATCAAACAAAACCTTTCTGGTTTAAGCATAATAATCAATAGAAGTATAACTTTGTTCAACCTTGATTCAATTTATTTCATTTCACGCAAATAATTGCATGTACTTTCCTAATAGTTTCAGAGAGCAATTTTTTAATAGCTTATATATGTACACGGCTTTGATTTTTAATATTCTGAGCCATTTAAAAAAATGAGACCAGAGAGGGGAAGAGAGAAAAACCACCCAAGGTGAAGGGTCAGGAGGGAAGAGCTCTGGAAACCATGTAACAGCACCGAAAGAGATGATGTGACCACTGAGGTCACAGGAATGGAACCCACACTGAAGAATCAATTCCAGATTTATTATCTTGCTGGCTGTATGCTGAATCTTTAATTAAAGTCGTAATTTTCAAAGTTTAAAGTGATGTCTCAATACACCGTGCCAAATTTGGGTTTGCATTATGGCTTGAAGTCAAAAATACTGCTTGTATTCGTAGTAATAAATATCCTGCAATAACTTAGTAAGAACAAGCCACAGGAGAGGCAAAAATTGTGGCCTAGAGGGGGCTGTAAAGATTGTGAACTGTCTCCTTATTTACCTGAAAAACAACTCCCAAGTCTTGTCATCATAAAATCGTACTTCTGTTAATATTGACTTTATTTCTCAGATTTTCCTTTGCATTTAAATGCATATGGTCTTATGTTTATCCAAACTTTTTAATATGATAATTTTGACATGATCTCCCATAGTCTCTAAAGGATATCAGAGAAAAGATATCTTATCATAATGTAGAGAAGTATTAAGAAAGAGAAAAAATGACAATATGGTACAGGAATAGATGGTAATATAACTGAAAGTAAAAGTATACACTGAAAATTGTATACTTTATTACCACACGCACACACATACACACCATTATAAGAGAGGTAGATCTCGCAATAACAAAATATTTGCAATATTTACTATGAAAATTGCCAAGACTTTTATAACTTTAAACGTATTCATTTTTAAATTACATTTTGAATGAGTAGTTTGACTATAAAGCTTGAAGTGCTCTCATCTAGCAAATCAGTTAATTCCACCACACTTTACAAAGAACAACCAAACTTAGAGTCACACATGGCTACAAACTTGAGCAAGTGCTGTATGCTATGACCTTCAGTTTTCCCATCCATATTGCCGAGATTAATGTTACAGATAGATCATAACTATGAATTCAACCAATTTACCCTAAACATTGTATTACTCTGAAATACTATACTACTCAAATTTAAAGACTGACCAGCCATGACTGATTAAAATAGCAAGTCTGTTTCTGTTAAAAGTGAAGAAAACCATAGATTGTCTTTGAAGATTCTTTTTAGCTTACAACTACACACAAGATACTCTAACTATGATATGTTCAAACTTACATTCTGGCTTATGTATGTCAAGACTTAAAAATCTATTATTCTTAGTCACCACAAATATATTTAAAATAAAATTCCACTTTGTTCAATTTTATATTTTGAATATTATCAATCTTATCTGATTTTAGAGAGACATACCTGTAAAAAGGAGACATTGCCTTAGATCAAAGTTTGAAGCAAAATTCCTTTTAATTATTTTTCACTTTCTTCTTTTTAGATTCATGACATCAACTCTTCTAAAGTCCCATTACAGAGGTCTCTTAAGGACAATGAGCTCTGAACTGTAAGTCAGACCTTCATGCACCTAGAAATAGCTCTGACTTAGTCTTGTAAACTGGGGTAATTTGTTCAACCTGTCTCTAGTTCCTCATCTATGAAATTAAGTACAGGACAGGTGGGGTTGAAAATCTTTTCATACCTAATAGGCAATCCTCTGTTACATTAATGTGCATGTAATTTTTAGAAGAGCTTCAAATTTTACGTGAACTTTCAATTTGACTACGGAGCGAAGGAGTAATAGCTTGAGGATTCTTAATGTGGTCTTAACATTTTCCTGTCACTTTAAATTATTAAAACAAACCCAGTATAAAGATTAAGCCTGAACTCAATATCAAGTTTGACTCCTTCTGTGATTAACAAAAGTTCATGACCTTGAGTACCAGAAGGGACATCAGTGTGCACGTTAACTCCTCTGTCGACCTTTGTGTTTGGAGTCTGAAAAAGACAGGATTGGCTTTAGGATTGTTATCAGTCCACTTCTCTTTCTTCTCTGAATCCAGACCGTACAGTGTGGGAGACTTTGGGAAATGGAGTGAGGGCTGTGTTGAATAGGACTTGTGGAGGGAAGGCCTGCAAGTGGGTCTGCTTTCATCACTGTTCCTTGTGGACTTGACACAGAACAGTGTACAGGAGCTAGACTTCCTTGTCGTAAGAGTTACTATGTTTTCAGGGTTTATCATGAAAGCTGTTAAGACATTAATAATTGTGACGGTGAAAATCTGCAACTATTTCCATTATTAAAAGAAAAAAGAATGAAAGAAAAGAAATCCACAGCATCGTCTGTTGTTATTTCTGGAACAAGACCATCTAGCCTAGGAATATATGAGCCAACTGAGCAGAAAGAAAAAGGTGTGATTTTTGATTCGACATTTGCACTGCTCTTAGCACGGAACTAATTTCACAGCACAAGCATCTTTTATCTCCTTTCTTTGAAGACATATCAGAGAATTTCATTTTGAAAGAACACTGGCCTACAGGAGAAGGTCACATGGATTGAGACAGTGATTTGCATACGGGATTTAAATTATTCCTAAAGTCTGAATATTGTCAAATAAGCATCAGGTATTATTAATTGATCTGACAGTTGTATTTGGATCTCTGTTTTCCTAAGGTATGCCTTTTTCTCATTGAGACACACTATTGCAGATACTGCTTTTGAAATACTTTTCTTAAAAGCTATAAGTTTTGACTTTAATCTGGGCCAGAACAGCATGATTTTCATGGTTAATGTGGAAAATTAAGAACTCACAAGTTCACAAATGGACTAATGTTTCTGAGAAATAATACTTTGTTTTAGTTGCTTTGTTTTTAAGCCTAAAAAGTAAAAGACAAATTCTTTGGCTTTGATTATATGAATATATCACAGTCAACTTTTTGTTGTTGCTGCTACTGTTTTATATTGTTTTCTTTCTGGGCCTCACTTGAAGAAACATTAAAACTCACTTATAGCCATGTCTAGTCATTGATTCTATTTAGCTATGCTGTTCCACACAGTTAAATGGCCAAGGCTGTTGATACCAAGCAAACATGACTTAAGAGATTTTACTCCACAGAATTCTTTTTCTGTTCTCTCTCTATAACAAAACAACTTAAACTGGGTAAATAGTAAACAAGAAAATATATTTCTCATCACCACACGAATTGGGAAATCCAGGATAGGGGACAGGCAGACACATTCACTGTCTGGAAAGGGAACATTATTCAAATGGCAAATGAGTGGCAGATAATCATGTGCTTTGAAATGGTAGAAAGGGCAAGCTAGCTCTCCACGATCTACTTTGTAACTACTGTCATCCCAACAGTGAAGATACTATCCTCAAGACTCAGTCTCCTACATGGGTACCATTTCCTATCCATATCAATTCAGAGGTTAGAAAGATGAGATAACCCAGGGACTTATGGTAAAACCAAATATTACTGTTTGAAAAAGAAAGAAAGAAAAGAAATTTAGCAAAAAAAAATAACTCAGGTGACATCTACTTTTCTCACAAATCATTGCCTTGCTCAGCCATCATCAGAAAAACATCTGCCTGCACCAGATGGGGAAAAGAGGCAGAGACCCAGAAATAGTCATTATATTAAAAGTGAGAAACCTTGAAAGACTCATCCCTAAAAGGGATGTCTCCCCCAAATCCCTCTTCTCATGGTTCAGGGAATCCAACATGGAAAGGGAGAGAAAGAGTGTAAGAGTCCAAGAGGACAGAGGACACCAGGCAATGGAAGACCTCTAAATCAAAATGATTGACACACATGAACTCACAGACTGAAGCAGCATGCACAAGCCTCCATGTGTCTGCACAAGAGGAGTCCTAGAGCTGAAAGGAGACGCGTATAAGTGCCCCTGTTCCTAACCCCTGATCTGAATGCAGTCTCCAACTGATAACCACTTGTATACGAAAGTTTAGTTTCCTCCAAGCAAGTCTCACTGGGGAAACAAATACTCTACCCTTAAGAGTAGGCTATATGTCCAGCAATCTATGGCCAACAGAAAATGAACTCAGAGACATTATTGGAGGTTCCTTGTCTTATAATGTCCTTCAAGGGCTCTTCCTTTTTTTAAAAAAATTATCCTATTCTATTTTTATTTTTATTTCTTCTTCTCTTTTTTTGCCCTACATGTTCTTTGCATCTCTATTATGGCTTCCAGCTTAGTGTTTTTATGGGATTCCTGAGTGTGTGAACGAATGTGTCTCTGTTTCTTGTGCCTTCTCTTGGGCTCTTTTTTGCCATTTTCTTACAATTCTGATGTTAGTTTTTGTTTTATTTCTATTTTAATTGTTTTATTTCTATTTTTGTCTTATACCTTTATTATCCCATAAAATTCTGTTTGTTTTCTGATAGACAGAAAGGGAATGGACCCAAATGGGAGGGGAGACAAAGAGGACCTGAAAGGAATAGGAGGAGAAAGCTTAATTAGGATGTATTGTATGAGAAAAAAAGTCTATTTTCAAGAAAAGAAATTCAGTAAGTGAACCTGGGTTCTTTACACACGGTTAGACCATAGAAAATATTATCACAATCCAATTATTTTAAGTTCTACATGTGGAAATGTTATAAGAGCAACTATTGGAATAGATATTTTGTCGTAATTGCCCCAATATATCTTCCAAGTATTCAGTTTTGCTGTAATCTTCAGAGAACACTGACTGAGCATCCTGTAAGTCCATAGGAAAGAGGACAATATTGCTGCTTTCATTTCCATCACCCAGTATTGATTCAATATTAATACAAATGGAAGCAAAGCAATGATATAGTCAGGTCAGTCTTACAAGATTTTAAAATATCACATTTAAATTTATATTTGTTTTCAAATCCTTAAACAGTTATCAACTACGTATAAGAATTAAGAAGTCTTGCTGCTGTTTACAGTCATAAAGCCAATTTCAGAAATGTTTCTAGGAATTGTGGCCTCTGTTTGCAGCTGAGTTGACAATCTTGTCTCATAGAGACATTTAGTGGGCAAAACATCTTGAACCTTAACAAGTCCCTAATGCACACATAAAGAAGACTGATGCCTCAGCAGCAACAATAGCACACCATTATGCTCTTTTTTAACACATTTACAGCATACGATATTGACAGATAAGAGCTTTATGGCTTAGAGTGCACTACTTGGGCTTCATATTATTCAAACTACCTGTCCCTTGGGACCCCACCACTTCTAAAAGGAAATATTAGACATTGTGGTAATAAGGACAGACATTTGTTTACCAGCTTGGTATCAAAAAGCTTTCAAAAAAAGTATGTAATCTGACCCTCAGTGTTATGTCAGTATATACTGGATAGTTCAGTATTTCCACATGAGCAGGAGGTATCTGCTAACAACATACGAAAACTGCTATAAATTATTTCCTGATTTCCTGTACTGTTGTGTAAACTCCACAGAACTGACTATACACAGCATATCTCGCCATCTCCTTTTCTCTATACTGTTTTTTTTCTTAGTGTTTGAGGTGAACTTTGCCATGGGGAAGTGTCATAACCTTTCATATCTATGAGTGGGACTGCTTCTCTCAATGAGTCTTACCAAAAGTAACCATTAGTTAGATGTGGCTTTTATTCCTACATGTATAACCACCAACAAACCAAAACAATAAATAACTATTTATCAGAAAGAAAAACTAAGGAACCAGATCTCACAAACTAAGGATTGTTTGAACCCAACATTCATAGCATAACTATTTCCTGTCTGTGATATACAAGAACTCAACACACCCTTGAGCAATGATGTCCAGAAAATTGTGATTAATTATTCTACAATGAAAGATAGAAATAGAATCATATGTAAAACACAGAAAACTAAATATATCAATATAAAAATAAAATAAATATACTGTTGTTACAAAATAATTAGACATTTTAGCAGTTATAAAAAGATTATTGAAATTTATCATAATTGTATTTCTTAGTGTTAACTCATATTTTCCATAAAATTGATGAAACTTAGATAGATTTTTATACACAAACACATTATTCACAACAATTATAAAGATGTAATTAAATACTGTTAATTTCACATGTTCTGAACGTATATAGTATTAATAATTCCTTTGTTGAATTTACCTGCATGGTTTAAAATAAAATAACACACATCTCAGTGTACAGAGTCAGATAAGTTATTTGTGTCTAAGACAAAATAAACTTAAATCCAGCAGCAACTCGATTATTTAAGGATGATGAAGTTTATATTACCTCCGGAAAAACAAAGCAGAGCCAACTAGAAATTTTAGTACCTAAAAAAAAATTATTTCAATGTTTCAAATCTAATTTAAAGACCTGAAAGTTTCCTAATAGCCTAGTTATTAATGTTAATGAAATATGAAATTGAAATATATATTCAGTAAGAATATTCCTTTTATAATGATAAATATTAATAGATCTAAGGCAACAAATTGATTCACAAAGGACTAATCATAATTGGATAAAATTGGACTTAAATTGGACAAAATTAGACAATAGGCTATATATGTAAAATTTATTACCTAAGGTAGGAGAGAAAAAAAAAACAGTGGAGTACTTGAAAGTGGAAGATGAACTGCGGTTCATATGTAGCCAGGAATGGTAGCAAAACACTGAAAATCACAAATATGATTTCCTGATAGACAAAGCCTCCGCTGGAAAATAAGATGATCACGAAAATACATTACCTTAATAGTCTGATGAAAGTATTACTTTGAGACCATGCATCCGGAAATGAAGTGAAATGGGTTTCATCTAAGTTTAAAATTAGTTTTTTGCTTCCCTTCAGTCTACGGAAAGTATTCAGTTCTCCTCTTGTAATTCTACTTTTATGAAATAATCTTCTAGAATAAAAATTGATTTTCCTAACTAGGAAGTGAGTGTGTAACAAGAGTTTGGTCAATCAATTAATCAGTGAACATTTTTGGATGTAGAAATACCTGACATATCACAGGACACGAACAGGCTAGAGAAGATACTAGATTGTGCTTTCTAATGCACTATTAAAATTTAAATTGTTATAGAACATAAGCATGGTCTTCTGAAAACTTGCTATAATGTATGTCAGGCAAACTATGCATCATACGTATGTGTGTGCATTTGTGTGCATATAAAATGTAACAGTCAATAAGAGGAAACAAGCAACTCTTAGACATCATAAAACACTATTGGTTTTCTTTGCATGAGTGACAATGATGTGAAACTGTGCAGTGTGAACTGACATTTTATAGACTAATCAATGCCAGGCAAACTAGGAAATCTAAAGTGATGTAAAATGAAGCTGGCATACTTTATTCACTAATTTGACAGTGTTACTTGAGCACTCTTTCTCTTCAGGAGCTGATCCTCATAATGGTAGGAAGCTAAGCAAACAAGAGCCCTGGATGTGTCTCACGGAGTGATTCTTACTTTCCTTCTTGGGTCTCAGAGTGTAAATGATTCCTTTATCATATGTTAGAGAGTAACGAATGATACGAAGACATATAAAGAATAAAGGATTAAGGCCATGGCAAGAGTGAAGGAAAGATGATGTTTCAGGAAGGTATGTGGGAGGACTTCCCTGGTAAGAGGGTGCTCAAGCAGAAACACAAAGTTAATCGGAGAGTTGCTGTGTGGCTAGTGAGAGAAGAGATGGGAAGCAAGCAGATTGGGAACCGCAAGAAACTCCTGGCTTGAGAGTTTCTAAAACTTTTAAGGAATGCAGTGTGTGCAAGAGAGGTACATGGAAGAGGATGCAAGGAAGGAGATGAGTCAAGTCCACCGGAGCAGCATCTATGGTTCCTACTGGAAGGAGAGCAAATCTAGTTGTATCAACTCTGTGTTTACAGATAATGCCTGGATATGATTATTAATCATTTCCCCCTTGTGCTACTAGGGGAGTTACAGTTTGGATGATAAATGATCAGCCTAAGAATAGTTCACTAAATAAGTCTCACTATGAATGGTGTAAGAAACCATGGAGAGATGATATGATATATGGTTGGATATATGAAGCTTACCTGGGTCACATGGGATTACAATGGAAGACAGAAGTGCAACTGAGTGCTCATGTCGAAGAGGATGACTCCAGTGGTTGGAGAAGAGAGAATATAGAGATGAGTCTTTTTAATGGTTAGATATATGAAGCTTACCTGGGTCACATAGGATTAAAGGCTGAGCCAAGGATGGACCTGGTTTTTTTTTTTCATATTTGGTTTCCATTTACAGTGCCATTTAGCTGACTAGTCAAGAAAAATCAGAACAATAGACATATTATTTCTCAAAAAATTTCTCTTCCTTTGAATGTGCACTATGGTTGTTTACTCTTAAAATCACTGTGAAACTGTCCTTTTCTAATGAAAGCTTCTTATGGAGAAGTAGCTGTATATTTATGAATAAACAATGTTATGTTAAAAAAATGGTAACAGATTCACTTTGGTCAGTGAACTAATGATAGGCTATATAGGAGCTCAAAATGCAACTAGAAAAAGACTGGAGAGAATTGAAATTATGCAGATAAATTTTGTAGTAAGTCAGACAATTGGAAAAGAGGATTTTTGTCGGGTATACAGGGAGTTGATAGGACTTATAATTGGATGTCAGAGGAACCAGTTGCTTAGTTAATATCTTGTTGTGAGATGCTAGAGAAAGGGAGGAGTTATGGGCAGCTTGGAAGTACCCAGGGCTTAAGTAAGATGAAGAAGAATTAACATGGGACAGGTTTACAGGGCAAGGGGAACCAGGAACTTGGTTTATGCATGCCAGTTTTGATGGAGCTGTAAGATAGACACATACAAGGAGATGTCTGAGTCTAGTGTAGGAGAGAGGGATACAAATCTAAACGATGGCAGAAACCTAGATGGAAACGCAGCAGGCTTGCCTTGGTAGTATAGGAAAGGCACTTTGCTGAGAAGTTAAGACTACATGAAGAAACAAGTGAACCTGAAGGTAAGTGTCCAGAGAAGATGAAGAGGGACAGGAGGACCACTGAACACTAGGAGGGACTGCTTCAGAGATGATGGCATTGATGCTCAAATCCCCAAGGCTCCTTGAGATGGGGCAATCTCAGGATCATGATAAACAGGAGTGAGGATTCTCTCGGAGCAGAACTTGGCATTCACATCTCTCTCCACTTAAATGAGGAAGAGAGTGGGAGGTGATACTAGAAGGACTGATCCTTAGTACTCGGAAATGGCATCACATCTGACACAGCAGTGTGAAATGAAGTCAACACTCTCAACTGAACAGCTCATAGTTCACACGATGAGAACTTATCCAACCCAAACACTTTCAAAGAGTACTCTCCAGAATCTTAGAGTACTGTGAGAGTTTCTTAGATACCCTGTAAAATAACATGAATAAAAGTCACTCTGCTATGTGTACCACGCTTGCTTTCTCTACAGTGAGATTTAGCTCAAAAAAAAACCTTGTACAATAAATATACTGAGATCAAACACCAAATTTAATAACTGTGATTAAAGGCCAACAAGCATGCATTTTAAAAGAAAGGAAGAAAAACCTTTGAAAAATCATTGATTGGTTCCAAACCACATAATTAGTGTAGCTTTGAGATCATATTGTTGCAACATGGTAACACTTAGACATGAACACACAAAAAAATTATTGTTAACACACATTATTCTTTTCACTATATGCAAATTCTCTGCTGTCTATACATTTCCTGTTATACTCCACTATTTTAC
Source organism: Peromyscus nudipes (assembly GCA_902168325.1). Classification (NCBI taxonomy): domain Eukaryota; kingdom Metazoa; phylum Chordata; class Mammalia; order Rodentia; family Cricetidae; genus Peromyscus; species Peromyscus nudipes. The sequence continues at coordinate 105,046 of CABHPH010108107.1, read as the reverse complement.
ACTGGCTGCATTTCTTTGGTGTGATGTAGGTAGGTGCATAGTAATGTAAGTTGTAGAGTTGCATATGATAAATGCATTTGCAGCTTCAGTTTCGGGCTGTCAGTTTTTCCAAGTTAACTTTTTAAAGAACTTACATACTTGGGTGCCTTAGAAAATGTTTATTTTTTTTTCCTTGAAAATAGTTAAGGCTCTGAGTGTTTTGTTTTTGTGTTTGTACCAGGAAATGCACACACAGGATTTGTGAGAAATATAATATCAGCCTCTGGAGAGTCTTGGGTCCTAGAGGAATGCTTCTCAATTCTTATACAACATGGAACATAAAGCTATCAAAATCACAATGAGCAGAATTCACCTCATATCTATATTCCAAACACGACTCTTGAGAATAGGACCTCAGAGTAATGAAAACATAACAAGACTGCTATGCCAGGCAACATCAGGAGCAATGGAGATTGTAAAATGTAAATAGTAAGGGATACAAATTTTCTTTAAGATAACCACCTTCCAGTATAAGAACAAAGTCTGAAAGGCATAGTTGTTTAACAAGTCACTGGGGGAATAACTCAGAATGAACACACTAACATCACAGCCACTAGACAGTGTATATTTAAATAATCATCTCGTCAGATGTGGATATAGTTTCCCCAGTAGACATAGTGAGGAACATATTTCACCCTTGATCAATTCTAATAGAAACCACCATAACTAAATATCTTCTAGATGAAGCCTTTTTTAAAGGGGGAAAAAGGTTTCTTTGTATTGGGACATACAAAAATAATGTCAGCATAGTGAAGACAAAATAGGGTGGGAAATGAAATAAAAATGTAACAAAAGATCAGTGGGGAGTTAGTGATGAAGCCAGCAGGACATCCATCATGCTCTAGAGAATAGTGGCACCAGCTGACTGCAGATAAACAGGCAGGCAAAAGCCTAGTGGAGTGATAAAAAACAGCAGGAAAGGGGGAAGCAGCATCAGGAAAGCAGGGAAGCAGCCAGGGGAGTCCATTGGAAAGTTAATTGAAGTAACAAGCTGGGAGCCCCGTGGGTCATAGAGCAGACTCATGGAGACAGATGGAGAACACTCACAAGAAGGAACGGAAGTACTAAGAACAGAAAGTGAGCCTACTGCAGACAGGACTGGGAAATATCAGTCTCTACCAAGATGTACATAATTCTTGACCATCCCATGAAGAAAGTCTAACAGCTACGAAGAATCCGAGAAAACAGCCACATGCGTGAAATATTATAAAGTGTATTTGAATTACATGGAAAATATTTGTATTCTTTCCAATCCCTTGTTTACCTAGGTGACACTATACATTCAGTACCCCCCAATGAAAACAAAACACACCCCGAAATACCAACAATGAACACCGTAAAAGAGAATTTAGAAAAGTAATTAGTAGTCCTATAGTGGCATTCCATACAATTAATAAAGTGAGAACACTGAACCTTTAAACATTGGGTGTAGAAAAGATGGCAATGTGGAACAAAAAGGAAGGTGAGATTTGTTGTTGTTGTTGTTGCTGTTTTTTACTCGCAGGATTTGGGACACAGCTGAATTCATGAAATGGCAGCTCTAGTTATCTAAGCACAAGCCATGGACAAGTTATGTGCAACACACACTTGTTGGCACATGAAAAAGAAAGTCTTCCATTTGCCTTCCATTTATCTTCTGAAATTGAAGGTAGGCAGATCCATAGGAAGGACACACACACATACTTAAGAGGGATGAGAAGTCTGACAGATCCCCGACAACTACGCAAAGGGAACGAACCACAATCAAATAATAAAGATGACAAACTACGGACATCGTCTTCACTCTCCTGACCTGAACAAGGCACACAGTTTGAGACAAAGACCAGTAGGGAGCCTCTGTGGGCTGAGCCACCCAGACTGATCAGATAAGTCTACTCTGGACCAGGATAGAGATACGCAAGGTTGTGGGCCTATCAGTTTCCCTTACTTTGTTTAAATCGACTAATCCTAATTTAGGAAAAAGAGACCCTACCCCATTCCACTTCAATAAACACCCATGAAATTGAGCACTTCCATTAGAGAGCAGGCCTTGGGTTTTCAGGGGTTCATTCTTTACCTGTGTGTGTGTGTGTGCTTTTTCACCATTAAGAGTCTTTTTAATTTGTTGATTCTGTGAAAATCTCTAGATTTTCTCAGCAGCTACATGTTATATTCAAGATATCCCCCATATTCTAATTGTTTAACTGGCTTAGGAAATGAGCCCTATCAAGACCTCTATACAGTACCATTTATTTAATCTTGTTTTAGACAGTAGGTGTAAACTGTAGTTACCAGAAAAGAAATATCCACTGCTATGATAAATATTCTAGTAAGGCTAATTGCCTGGTTAGGATTTTTTGGTTTTAGAGACTTGAAAAACCATAGATCCAGAGCCACTGGAATATTCTGAATATGACCTAACACGAGATTGCAAGTGAAACCTTTAGAATGTATTTCCTCAAGTGACTGAGCTTTTATTAACTGAAAATCTAAGAATGACATCAGCTTGCATTTGAGAACTGCAGCATAGACTTGATCACTTTGCTGGAACCTCTCTGACTTATGTCCTCATCTATAAGGTCTGAAAATTAATGATCTCATTTCTGTTCAGTAACTAATAAGAGTTCATATATCCACATCCATGGTAACATGTATTATTTGTGGCCACCTTTATCCATGTTCTTGGGACATGACAACTTTTATTTTGCTCTGAATAAATACATAATGACTCTGAATAAGGAAATTTTATGCTCAAGTCTGCTGAATCATGAATACCTGTGTCAAACATAGCTGTACATAATAGTCAGTCAAAGGGTGTGGTACTTTTGGAATAAAGAAATAATTTATTCTCTGTGGTTTGTTCTTAAACCGAGAGATAGTGAGAAGGATAGTTAGTGTAACTCCTGTAAGACTTCCTGGATGGCCTTGGGAAGTCTCTGGTTACCATGACCTACATTGGAGAAGAGATGATTTTGTTTCTGAGGTTGGCCTTTGTTAGAGACTCAAAGGATGGAAGGCATGACTAGGGCAATGATAAATTTGATTCTGGAGATGCCATTTGGGGTACTGTTTTCTGAACTGTAATGTAGTCAAAAGTTTTCTTTGGTCCCACCAAGCCCCCAGAGCCCCACAGCTGTAGTTGGAATTTCCTGTGTCCACCCAGCTCCTGTAGCCACTCAGACCCAAGTAAACACACAGAGACTTATATTACTTATAAACTATGTGGCTGTGGCAGGCTTCTTGCTATCTAGTTCTTATATCTCAAATTAACCCATTTCTATTCATCTGTAAGTTGCCACATGGCTTGTGGCTTAGTCGTACTTTACATCTTACTTCCCATGGCAGTGGCAGCTGGCAGCATCTTCTGACTCAGCCTTCCACTTCCCAGCATTCTCCTCTCTGCTTATCCTACCTATAATATACTTCCTGCCTGGTTACTGGCCAATCAGTGTTATATTTAATCAATCAATCAATCAGAACAACACATTCACAGTATACAGAGTGATCGATAGTTTATTAATACAGATTTAAAGTTAATTTTGTTATACTATGTATATTTCTACTCTTGTTTAAGGTATTATGTTTATGCAACTCATCTGAAATTGTAATGTATAATTAAGAAATACAGAATAATAATTAGCCATCCGTGATAATCAAACTCATAGTCATGTTAGTTAAGTTTTCCAGGTATACATAGATACATTTCAATTAGGTAGATAATCTTCAAACACTTCAAAGACATGCAGAATATAGCTTTTAAAATGTTTTAAAAAACTTAGGCTTTCTTGGACAATGAGACACATCTACTCCTGATATCACCAATTTACTTCAAAGAAGAAGATGGACATCAAAGATACTCCATATGAAGTTTATCTTCTTCTTGGCAGAATTGGCCATTTGGGCAAGAAACTATTCTTGCCTGGACTGCTTGACAAAATGTTGTATTGATTAGACATGCAGGACCCATGGAAAAATGACCACTGATTTTTGCCAAAACAAGGGGAGATGGTCCTTCAGGTTCCTGCTTCACAGAGGAGACTGCCAGACATTCTGCAGGACACAGGGAGAAGCAACTGCGAAATTCTAGGCCTATAGACTGAAGAAGGATGCTCCAATGTTGCAGATGAACTTTGGGTGGCCACCCAGGCAGCCAGCTGATTCTGTCATTCTAGATTTTTGGAAATTGCTTACAATGCACTCCCTATTTACTTAGGTAATATTATATCCTTCTGGGTTCTTTGATGTAGGTTGAAATTAGACAGTTACAGTTTTCTTTGTTGAGAAATTCAGAAAAGGGCCGGGCAGTGGTGGCCCATGCCTTTAATCCCAGCCCTCGGGAGGCAGAGGCAGGCGGATTTCTGTGAGTTTGAGGCCAGCCTGGGCTACAGAGTGAGTTCCAGGACAGGCTCCAAAGTTACACAGAGAAACCCTGTCTCGAAAAACCAAAAAAAAAAAAAAGAAATTCAGAAAAGAAACTCACTAAAGAGGTGTTAAGTATATAAATTTGAAAGGCATCATAAGATAGTTTTCTGTTGGTAATACAAGATAGGATATAAAGTGATTTGGGTACATTTTGGACTCACCAAAACAGGATAGATGATGGAATATTTTCTTTTCTTTTTTCTTCCTGATCTCAGGCACAATAAAAAAAATTCCCAGGTTCACTTTTATTTTTTCTTTAAATATCATTTTTTTTTCTGAATTTCCTGCAATATATTTTGATTATATTCTTTCCTTCCTCTAGATCTTCCCAGGTCTTTGTCCAATTCCCTATCTACTCAGCTTCATATACTTTCTCTTTCTTTAAAACCAAACACACACACACACACACACACACACACACACACACAGAGGCATACACACAGGCATGCACACACGCACAGGCACACACTCATGCATGCATGCACGCACACACCAAATAATCAAACAAGGAGTTAGATATGTTTTGGAAACTACTTCTGCACCAGGGGCTCCCTGGGTTGTGATTGATACACCAAGTGTCACTCTACTGACGAATATTAGCTCCCATCCCTTTCCCCAGCAGATAGCAATTGCAAATATTTCTGGTTAAGGGTGGGATTTTATGCACATTTCTCATCCTTCTTGCTTGGATTTTGTCTAGCTTGAGCTTGTGCAGGTCTTGTGAATGCTGTCACTGTCTCTGTATGTACATTAACCCTGCTATAGATAAAAAATATTCTTCCCGGGCTAGTTTGTCTTTTTCATTTCTTTTGAAAACCTCCCAAAATGGTAGACTGAAGAATGTCTTTTTTGTTTGCTTAATGCATATTAAGTTTAATATGCAAAAATGTAGCATTGTTTTCATACTCATATTGATAGATATTATAGTTTTTTAAAAATCTTTACAAACTCACATTAGACAAAATTCCAGCATGGAGCAAGGAGATTAGCCTGAATTCCCTCTCCTGAGAAGATGTTGGTAATTATTAGCTGAATGAGAGTTAATTTTCTTTAGTGGTATGTCCGATAATAGGTCTAGGATATCCCAATGGATGACCATACAGCTAAGAGTCTTTTGGCAATACAATGGACTTCATGGGTGTTTTGTTTCTTTAAAAGAGGACACAAAGTTAAGTGTATGTGGAATTCGGAGTGATTCTGGGAGAAGTAAGGGAGAGAATGAGTGAGGGAATGTGGTCAACATATGATGCATAAAATTTTTAAAGGTTATTATATATATATATTATATATATACATATATACTTTACAGCATATGTTAATGTGTCATGCAATGAATAATTAGGTGTGTATGCAGTTTCATACTTTTGATAATTTACCTTGAAGATAGATGCATAAAAGTTGCACTACAGAATCAAAGAGCAGTAATATCTTTCTAAGATACTTGAATTGTTGTTTGATTTCAGTGTGGGATTTTACTTTATTATATTTTATGTTCTTAAAACATTTTAGTTAGCACATATAAATTACACATAATCACAGGTTTCATGAAAATATTTTCATAAATATACATAATATATTTCAATCAGTTTATGGACTATAATTGCTGTTTCTTCTAAGCATTCACAATTGTACATGATCAAACAAAAGTTTCTGACAAATTTATAAATGTGCTATATGATTTTTATCTTAATTTACACATTATTTATGGAATTGTACCATTTTTCATATGCATTTTAGAACTATTTGCTCTTTCATCAATAATTTTATCTGTGGAAATTTCAGTTTTTTTTTTAATTTTATAATTAATTTAATTTTACATATCAGCCACAGATTCCTCTGTCCTCCCTCCTCCCGCCCTCCCCCCAACCCACCCCCCATTCCCATCTCCTCCAGGGCAAGGACTCCCCTGGGGATTCAGCTCAGCCTGGTAGATTCAGTCGAGGCAGGTTCAGTCCCCTCCTCCATTCACCCAGGTTGAGCAAAGTGTCCCAGCATAGGCCGCAGGCTCCATAAAGCATGCACTAAAAACAGGTCCAGGCCCCACTGCCTAGGGGCCTCCCAAACAGTTCAAGCTAATTGACTGTCTCACTTATCCAGAGGGCCTGATCCAGTTGCATGGGGGCTCCTCAGCTATTGGTTCATAGTTCATGAGTTTCCACTAGTTTGGTTATTTGTCCCTGTGCTTTTTCCAATCATGGTCTCAACATCTCTCACTCATATAATCCCTCCTCTCTCTTGTCAATTAGACTCCTGCAGCTCCACCTGGGGCTTGGCCGTGGATCTCTGCATCTGCTTCCATAGATGATGGAATATTTTCACTGAATTTGTCAAATGCAAATGGATCAGACATTGTTGATGTATTTATTGCTTATTTACATCGTATATAGTTATTGTACATAGTTTTTCTTATATTAGTTATAACTTTTTTTATTTAGACAAAAAAAAGGGAAATGTGTTTTTTTTAATATGTGTCCCCCAATAAAGTTTACCTGAGGATCAGAGGAAGAAGCCAGCTACCATATTAAACATAGAAGTCGGGCAATGGTAATACATGCCTTTAATCCTATCACTTGGGAGGCAGGGATCTGTCTGGATCTCTGTGGGTTCAAGACCACACTGGAACAGAGCCAGGTGTAGGGTACATGCCTTAAATTCCAACACTAGATAGCCATTAAGGTCTGGAGGTTTGTACAAACAGCCCGGAAGTGACAGAGCTGGGCAGGAAGAGGAAGTGATGTAGCTGGGTGGAAAGGAAATGAGATGGTAGAATAGAAAGGCATATAGGCATAGGTATACATGAAGTATGTTTCTTTGGCAGAGGATCCCCAAGTGGGTAAGAACATGGCTGGCTTCTTTCTGCTTTTCTGATCTCTCAGCTTTTCACTCCAATACCTGGCTCGAGGTTCTTTTAATAATAAGACTGTCTAGCACTTTGCCCTACACTGTAACGCTCATACCAGAGGTCAACATGTAGAAGAGTAAGAAGTTTGCTCATGCATATTGGACATGCCAATGAAGCGTTAGGGGAAGGACATGTGGATTGGGAGTTTGCTTAATGTAGGAAAGCAATTGCTTAGTTTGCGTGAGGGCCTGGTTTCAATCTCTAGCACCTAAAATAAATGATCCTTATAAAAATGCGTTTCCCTACTATAGAAATTGTACATAATCAAAACATAGATGATCAGAAAGGACTATTTGGGCATTTCCAACTTGTTATAGATTAAATAATATCTGATTTACTGAATTTGAAGGAGAAATTATCAGAAAATGTATTGAAAGATATAGATTATGTGCTCATTTTGTACAGAAAATACGTAAAACTGAGGCTTTTAGGTTTTTAAGTGTCTTTATATTCAGAAAACAAGAACCAGCATTATTGTTACCACCAGTATAAAGCAAACAAATTGATAAGTTATGTATAATTATTTTTATTTGATTAGATACAGTTGTTCTATATTGAGCATCCATTATAAAAAGAAAATACCTTATATTTTTGGTTGTGAGCCTAGTCTTTAACAGCTGAGCCATCTCTCCAGCCCATCAACTCCAGAGAGGCTAGCTAACAGGAAAAGACCCTAGGAGGGACACATGGATGACCCTGTGAAGGAGAAGTGGATGAGATCTACATGAGTGGACTGGGTAGTGGTGTGTGGGTGGCAGAGGGCAAGGAGTGGGGGATGAGAACATAGGGAAATGGGAGGGGCAAGCTGGAACAGGGACAGAGTGGGAGGGCAGGGAGGAAGATACCATGATAAAAGAGGACACCATGGGAATAGGAAGAGGCAGGGTGCTGGAGAGGCTCTCAGGAATCCACAAGGTTGACCCCACCTTGATCTCCTGGCAGTGGTACAGAGGGTGCCTGGACTGGTCTACTCTGGTGACCAGCCTAGCAAATAACCTAGCTGTCATCATAGAGCCTTTGTCCAGTGACAGAAGGAGGCAGATACAGAGATCCACAGCCAGGCACCAGGCTGAGCCCCGGGAATCCAATTGATGAGAGAGAGGAGAGATACTGCAGGCGAGGAACATCGAGATCATGATGGGAGGACATGCAGAGATGACGGGCCACACTAGTAGAAGACCATGAACTGTGAACTGGTGGCTGTGGAGCCCCCATGGGACTGGACTAGGCCCTCTAGACATGGAAGACAGTTGTTAGGCTTGAACTGTTTGGGGGACACCCAGGCAGGGGGATCAGGATCTGTTCCTCGTCTATGGGAAGGCTTCTGGAATCCAGTGCCTATGGTGTGACACCTTGCACAGCCTTGGTGCAGTGGGAAGGGGCTTGGACTTGCCTAGGCTCAGTATACTGGGCTCTGCTGACTCCCCATGGGAGACCTCGATTTGGGGGATGTGGGGATGCAGGGTGGCTTGGGAAAGAGGGCTGGCAGGTGGGAGAAGGGAGGAGGGGGTGTCTGTGGATAGCATATGGAGTGAATGGAAAATTTCTTAATAAAGAAAAATGAAAAAAAAAGAAAAAAAGAAAATACCTTTGTGATATTTAAAATATATTTATAAAAATTTATTAAGTTTGTAAGATACTGTGTATATTATTAGTAAAAAGAAAAGAAATTAAGAAAGAGACAATGTTAATTAAAGTTAATTAGACTGGAATAAATGGTATTTTGAGCTACAAAAGAGAATTAAATACTTTAGTAGACTGTAGAACAATCAGCAAGTAGGTGTGGAAAGGTTTTTCATTCTCAAAAAAAACCATTTTATTAATATGAATTATTCTGGGCAAGCACTGAAAATTTCAAGTACAAAGGAACATGTCAGCTTTATCCAAAAGTCTAATGAGTAGATAGTTTTTTAATCTATTTAATTTTTTCAAATGTCATAACACTATTCTCTGATATCATTTAAGGTACAAGATGTATGGAATGATTCAAAAGATGAACAGTATGTGTAATGTTACCCTTTCTTATTTCTTTTTTTAAAATTTAGATTTATTTTATTTGTGTATATGAATGGTTTTGGTCTCACTGCATGTTTGTGCACATGCCTGGTATGCATGGAGGTCAGAAGATGTTAGATTCCCTGGAACTGGAGTTACCTGTGTCTGTGAGCAATCATGTAGGTGCTGGGCATTGAACTCAGGTCCTCTACAAGAACCATAGTGCTCTTAAACACTGAGTCATCTCTCCAGCCCCATGCTGTTCTTTCAAAGAATAAATTAAATTCCCATATTCTAAACAGTTTGCAGATATGATCAGAAATAAATGTTATGTTATTTATTTATGATCTCATTTATTTTACATTGATATTAAGCTGATTTTAGTAAAATCAAGTAAAACTGGAATGCCCAATTCAATTCAACTTTAATAATTATTTTTCATAAAATTTATAATGTTAATTTTCCTATAAGGTTTATTGCAGAACTTGACATCAATATTTTCTTTTATGACCATCATGCTTTTATAAATTGCCATTTATTACATGTATATTATTATCAATATCAGTTATTTTATATATAATACACAAATGTATTTATTCCTTAACACAAGTATTACACTCTTCATTTTATCGATGAAATAGACAAGGTTCGGGAACTTTCTTCCCTTTTGATAAATGTACATTGATTTAAAAAAAAGTCTAAATAGATCTTGCCCAGATAAATATTTGGATATGAGATGTCCCTCAAAGGCTTCTGTGCATCAGGCTTCATCTCTGGATGCTAGAATCAATCATTCAGAGGAAATTTCAATCAAGAATTCTGACAGATCATTGGATTAGTCTATTAAGTGATTTCTAACTTGAAGGCATTATTGGGAACTGATGAAAACTGGGAAGAAGTGGGAACTTGGGGTACCTTGTGGACAGATAGAAGTTGTGCTGTGGTGGTATTGTGTTCCCCAAAATATTGAGCACCCTAATAAATTTATCTGGGGTCAGAGAACAGACAGTCACTAGATACAGAGGCTAGAAAATGGTGGCACTCACGCCTTTAACCCTAGCATTCCAGAGACAGAAATTCCTCGATCTCTGTGAGTTCAGGGCCACATTGTAAACAGCTAGGTATGGTGACACACGCCTTTAATCTCAGAAAGTGAGCCTTTAATCCCAGGGAGTGAGGCAGAAAGCAAAAAGGTATATAAGGCGTGAAGATCAGGAACTAGAAGCATTTGGCTGGTTAAGCATTCAGGTTTTGAGAAGCACAGTTCAGCTGAGAGCCATTCGGATATGAGGACACAGAGGCTTCCAGTCTGAGGAAACAAGATCAGCTGAGAAGCTGGCCAGGTGAGGTTAGCTGTGGCTTGTTCTGTCTCTCTGATCTTCCAGTATTCACCCCAATACCTGACTCAGGCTTGATTTTATTAATAAGAACTTTTAAGATTCATGCTTCATTGTGCCCAGCTGCTCTTTGCTTCCTTTCTGTCATGGATTGTGTACCATATCATACCAGTTTCCTTCCGTGACACTCTATCTTATCTCAGGACCAAATCAGTACAGCTCACTGATCATGCACTGAGACATTTGAAAACATGATCCAACATGAATCATGTGCTCCTTTAAGATGTTTATTCTCAGCTGTTGATCACAGTGACAAAATGTCTCATTAACAAAAAATTGGTGATGGAAGATAGACACATGTCAATAATTCACATAGACAAGGTCAAAACAATTGGCATGCTTAAATCAATGAACATTTATAACAGGACAGGACAGTGCAAGAAACTGTGACTTTCACTGTGTGCTGTGAACAGCTGTTTTCAAACACAACTAAAACTAGAGTATAGCAACGTATCTCTTAAATATACATCTCAAAAAACCGAGAGAAGAAATTTCCTACACTTATTATGTGTGAATGATAAAATATTTGAGTATTATCTCTTCAAATTTCTTTTCATAGCCTGTTATTAAATTTAAGAAGCATGAGTAAATCAGAAAGAGTAGAGAAAAGTGTGTGGAACAGCATGGCTACAGTAATTGATAACTGTGTGAGACAGGAACAGAACTGGTTCTCAGATCAGAAAGCCTGGCTGGAATTAGCCATGAGAAAACCAAGTAACCTCTTGAAAGCTGTATTCCCTCCTCTGAGAAACAGGATAGCTACACTGAGCTATCTACCACACACAGTTTTGATGACTTTCTAATGAGATTCTGTTGGCTAAAGTAATTTGCAAAATTCTCTTATTCCAACCTAAAGCTAAATTTCAATTATTATAAACTTCGTTGTCTTCAACTAAGCATATTTTCATACTTAACTTGCTTTTTAGATTACTAAGTACACAACCATTAAATATATATTTTAATGTATGACAAGAATATTTGGAACAAACAAAAATACTGTTGTATAATGAATAAAAATAGCTTTTATTTTGATTTCTACTTCTAAGTTAAGAAATTGAGCAGTGAACAACATGAGAGAAAATACAAAAGCTTTTAAGCCTCCTGTGGAATGGAAAGTGCTTGAAGAAAAGGGCTTTGAATATGTACAAAATATAAAGCATTGTGTTCCCTGCTCCCTGCGCTCTTTCTAGCAATGGCCATAGATGTCAAAGCACCAGGAGAATTTAGAATGAATATTTTTTCAAATCCCAAGTATGTATTCATACAGTATGTGAAAAATTAAATGAACGAATATACACTACAAATGATTAAGTAGACATTTCTACCAGAGCACAATGTAAACATACAGGAATACTTTTAGAAACTCAAGTAGAGTTCATCAGGTGTGCTTATAGGAAACGTTACAAACACCAGTGGATCAAGGTCTTACTGCTGTAGGAGTGATTTCCACCCTGACCTTCTCAACTTGTGTCTGTGGACTCTCAGAGAGTATAAACCTTCCTCTCTTCCTTCCTGCATGCCCTTACTTCCTGTGTATTGTCTAAAGCATCTCACTTACATTCCTCAGTCCTCAAGCACATAACCCACACTGTAATGACCAGTAGAGGTAACAAACCTCTGCAAATATAGCATGTCAAAATGTGTAATTAATACAATTTTAAGTGTGGAGAAATTCTTTTTCTTTCTCCTGTTTTTTTTTATTTTTTTATTTTTTATTCTTTGTGTCTGTCACATCATGCGTCTCCATCACATTCATTTCCCTGTCCCTTCGTATCCACCCTCTGCCCTTGCAACTCCCACACAAAATGAAATAAAATTTAAGAGAAAAAAGAAGAAGAAAAGAGAGAGAAGGAAAATATTAATCTCATCATGGAAGCTGTAGTGTGACACAGTGAGTCACGAAGTAAACCCTTTTATCCTTATATCTTTACTTGCAAATATTCATTGCAGAGAGTCATTGGTCTGGTTCCAGGCCTCTGGTTTCTGCCACATTATCTATGCAGAGCCCTCACTGGAACTTCTCTTGGATATCCTGCTGTTGCCCTGTGCTATGGAAATTCTGCATATTTGAGTCGCTTCACATGCTCCAGCAGATCACAGATGGGGTGGATGCTGGGGTGGGCCAACACATAACCCTTGTTTTGGATCTGGGTAGTTGCAGGGTTGGTCAGCCTTTCAGCTCTCCCTTGTCCTCACCACCAGGGTGAGCTCTCCTGCATTGCCCTGGTGAGTTCACCCCATGCAGTGATGAGCAAGGGTCTGGGCCAGTTCTCCTGTTTTCATGTCCTCAGGGTAGGAACTCCCACACCTATACCTTCAGGTTCAGCTCTACCGTGTTGCCAAGGCAAGGCATAGGAGCCATTCTCCAGGGTGCTGCAGCTGATGAGGGGTAGGACCAGCTCTCCAGCTCTTATGACCTCAGGGCCAGATGTCCCATCTGCCTCAGGTGTTGATGGGCAGAGGTTGGAGTTTTAGCGGGTGGGAGGGGTGGAAAAGGGTGGGAGTGGGTGGGGGGCATCTCCCCCCTGACCATGCCTACTCTGTGATGAATGAATAATGGGAACAGCTCTCCCACTGAGAACTACAGGGCTGGCTCACCCACACCTCTGTCCACAGGAATGGCTCTATTGTGTTGCCCAGGTGAGGTGCAGGTCCTGCTTGTGGAGAAATTCTTAACAAAATTTTATAACCATACTACTGACAAATATAATGAAATCACCTTTTACAAAATGGCAGGTTGTAATAATGACCTCACCAAACGTGGTTTTATGCCTCCCAAATATAGTAAAATTTGAATGTGTGACTTGAAAACAAGTAAAAATTTTTTCAAAGGGGTTGGTTAGTCTCTATCATGTAATGAATAGAAGTGAATGGGATAATAAAAAAATCATTTATATTTTAATTAATTAAATGAAAATAGATTTTTGAGCTGGGCATGCTGGCACACGACTTTAATCTTAGCACTCAGGAGGCAGGACAGGTGGATATCTGTGAGTCCAAGACTATCCTGGTATACAAAGTGAGTTCCAGGACAGCCAGGGATGTTACACAGAGAAAATTTGTCTCAAAAAAAATGAAAGAAAGTAGGGTTTTGTAATTTTAAGGATCAATTAGTTGTCTGTTCTTTCAGTGTCTCAGTGATTGTATGTGATTCTAGACCTATTTAAAACACTCAGGAGTTGGTGTATTGAGCAGTGACATGGAATTCACTGTGAATGAACAAATGAATGAGAGTCAAGGGACTAACTCAGAGCTCCCATTGTATTAAAGATGTAACTTAGCCTAAGCATCCACACATTATTATAATGTGGACCCTCTGCTTAAGGATTGAGGAATACATAAGGGAGAGGTGAGTGCTTTAATCAATACACAGGAAGTGATAGGCATCCACTGAGAACAACAGGAAGCTGTGTTCTCTGAGAGTCAGGAAACATGAGGGGAGGAAGGTCCAGCTGTTCCTGCAGATGGAGCCCTTGAAGAGGTTGAACAGATGAGAGGGATAGCTGATTAGAAATGGGGTGCTGCTAGGGCAGGAGAAGATCGACATATAAAACCATGGTAAGGGAGGGATGAGAGAAATCACAATATTCATTATCTACAACAAATGAGATGGCTGGGAAGCAACAGCAGTAGCCTATATTGTTTTGAAAGTCTCTGTACCCCTCTGACAAAACCCTGGATAGAAAGGTTCCCATGCCTGGAGGTGTTTCTGTTCTGTTTTTGTTGTTTTGGTTTTGATAATCTATGAGTACTGGGATATTATTACAACCACATGTATTATAGCTTTATTTAAAACATATTTTATATATAATATATATAAACACTTTTAATATATATGTCTTTTAAAATAGTTATAAAATATTAGGTTTCCCTGGATTTTCATTATCTGTAGTATTTATTATTTATCTCTCCTTTCCTGTCTCTCTCTCCCCAGTTAACCTTCCCATTATTTTCCCATTTCTCCCTTTCATGGAACCTGTTTCTTACTAACCCACTCCATAAAGCTGTTCTCCCTTCATCTGCTTATGGACCGTTTCTACTTTCTTGGCTTCTGTGGTTACTTGATGCTTTTTAAGAGAGCTATCATAGATATTTAAAGTCAAATTTAGAGGCTTTTGGAATGTGAGACCTTATATGAATACACCTGGTAACTTTTTTTTTCTTCAAGTAAGCAATGGCAATAGGTATGACCTAGGAAAGACACCTTAGAAACCATGTCTGGAAATGAAAATATCCACAGAGAACGAACACAAATCAAAAATTTCAGGCATAAGAATTGATAGTCCATTTGGAGAATCCAGATTCAGTTATCAGATGATTAGTGATAGATTATCAGATGATGTTAACCAGGAAAGAAACCCAGATCATATGATATTTATGAAAGGCAAACATTATATTTCTGATTTAAGATATGTTAACTTTTTAAAGACTATTGAATGTTTAAGAGGCAGGTCTAAAAGTCTGGTAGACGTATCACACATGGAGTTCACAAAAAGTTAATAGCTATTCTGCTTAAGGAACTTGTGCTTGTCTCAAGATAGATCAAAACTTCAGGGTTCATAGCATAGTTCATTTAGACTTCCACTCAGCTTTTAATTTCTCCACTGCTGCAATAAATCCAGTGAGTACATATGGATCATACATCAGACACAGAATGAACACAGAGCACTTTCAAAACTCCAAGGATAACAACCCATAAGCAGCTGTGGTGAGAGAGAGCTGAAGAAGCAAAGGGCATTGATCAATACCAAAGTGTCAATAAACAAAACATCCCCATCTCTCATGCTGTATTTGAAATGTTAACTTCTGAAGTAACAATGGTATGAATTAGGACCTTTGGAAAATGACTTGTACTTGTGACATACTCAAGACTGGGATTCCTGCCCTCTCACAGAGGTCCTGGAGAGAATTCTACCTGTTTTTTGTTTGTTTGTTTGTTTGTTTGTTTGTTTTAATCATTTGAGGGTATCAAGGGAAAGTTGGAGTCCCCAGCCAAGACAGCTTAATCACAGCTCCAGAATACAGGACTCATAATTCAAATTTTCAGCCTCTAGAACTGCGTGAAATGAGATTCAGCTGTGTACAAGCCACTGAAGTGTAGTACTTTGCTATAACAGCCTTCACTAAGACATGAGCCTACAGATAAAGTTAGAAGTCCATATCCAGAAGTATGATATTCATAAGTTTTCAGTCATTAAAATATGAAACTATTGTGATTATTGAAACTGTCAATTTTTAAACCATATTATTTTCATCTGAAGTTACATTTACTTATTTACATATAAAGATTATTTGGGTACCATAATGGTCACCAAAAGTTTTCCACAATTTAACACCATGCTACTTATTACCGAACCATTTATATGATATTTTTAATATTCTAATATTACTTTTATAAATAAGTAGAGATTGAGGGTTATATTCAATAATTGTGTTATACACACAGAGAGCATAAATATAAGAAACATGCATATATTGACAATGTTCCTAAGAAATATTTATCTGTCTATGGTTCTTGTGGCGAGCATGGTCAGCCAAAGCAGCTGAACTTCCTTAAAGATACACACACACACATACGCACACATGCACACACACACACACACGTATATATATCTTTTATACATATATAGCTTTATATCTGCATTTATATGTATACACACACACTTACATGTATTGCTTATAAAGTAAAAAATGTCCTTGAACTTTCTCAAGTAACTTCGATATTAATTATCCTTCATCTTTCCTTCTTCTGTATTGACCTCCCTCCCGCCACCCAGTAGGAGCCTCATCTCCATCATTCTGCCACCACTAGCAAGCACCAGAAAGCTTCTTTCAAACTGTTAGTTAGGGTAGTCTAAGAGACTCCCCGCAAAATATTATTTCTATATGTCATACTTGGTTTCCTGACAGGAGTTGGGGGGCACTTACTGTTAAAAATTCTGCACACTTAAGACAGTGCTTCAATGCTGGGAGCTGGACCTGGCCTGAAAACCTCTTTCCTGCAGTCTGGTTTCCATAATATACTAGGCAGCTGCCAAGGGATGGAAGCAAACAGTCCTCTCCAACTGTAACACCTACGAATCACAACTATTACCAGCATGGCAAGATATTCATAAACATGAACTAAGTGGCACTAACATGTTAGTGACAACCAACAGCTGTCTATTTGCATTTAAGGACCACTTCACAGAAGGGAGATCATGTCTGATACTAAAAATCTAGCTATCTTTCCAGAGCTAATGAGATTATAGACCTTAGAAAAGAGTATGTTACCACTTTGCTAGACTAGCATAATACCTTACCATGTCTTAGGCTTATATCCACAGATAAGGGTAGCTATCACCACTCATCAAGGAGGTCTCACTTTAGAGCAAATGGAAATTACAGAAAACCACAGCTGGACACAAGGCAGAGATCAAAAGATTGGCAACAGGAACAGCCACAATAGATATCTCTAAATTATATCTCCTACATCCCAGGGAATATTGCAAAAGAGGGAGTAGAAAATTGTAAGGGCCAGAATTACCGAGAAATTTGCTGTAAAACAGCCTCCTCTAGAAATGGCTGCATCAAGGCGACCAGAACAATGATGATATCAATGGATATGTTAACATGGTAAAGGGAGATATCCCAGAGTCCCATAACTGGGCCAAGAACTACAGGCAATGGTCTGAAGAAGTTGGCTTAGCCTCTCCCTGGGATGAGTTATCTTATTGGTTGTCCAAAGCACAGTGGTCAGCCTTGAACCCAGAGGCACACAACCAACAAAACTGACTCAGCAGGTGCATCACTGTGAATGGAACCCATGATCTTGCTCATGCTGGGGTCTCTGCACAGATTGTCCTCAAACTTGTTATGGAGCTGATGCTGGTCTTAAACTTCTGATGTACCCGTGAAGTGCTGGAACTACAGTCAAAAGCATGTATATCGCCCCTGAAGAGGACTCGGAGGATGACTTTCAGTCTTTCCGAAATTTGAAAAGACTACCTCCTGTAGTGGAATTTGGAAAACCTATTTTCATTCCTCATTGTCATTCTTTAAAGAAAAAAGAATTTCACCAATCCTTCATTGGCTCGACTCTGCACTTTCCTGTGAAGTGTGAAAGGGATGTCTACAAGAAAAGTAAACTGGTGTTACCTGTTGGCATTGGAAGACGTGAGCCAAGAATAACATTGCTTTCCTGGAGCTTGTATAGTTCTGTAAATCATAGTGCAAACTGATTTGTATTTATAATTGAAATATATGTATAATATATATAATATATATAATGCATTATATATATATATATTAGTTATTTTTCTCATTACTCCAAAAAATGTCAGACAAAGATAACTTAAAGAAGAGTTTGTTTTGGCTCAGTGCATCATGGCAGTGGAGGCGTCCTGCTAGAACCTGAGGCAGATGGTCACATTTCATTGACAATCAGGCAAAAGTATCAGTGCTCACAGGGGTTTCTCCTTTTTATTTGGTCCAGGATCCAATGTTTATTAAATGTTATTGTCCATATGTAAATGATTCATTCCACTTCGACTACCCCCCACTAGAAAATCCTTAACAGAATTTCTCAGTTACTTTCATCTGAGGTGAATCTTGATCCTGTCAAAATGACATCAATATAAACTTACATATTTATAAAAATTAATAAACATGAATTTTAGTCAGTTTTAGATAAATTTGGGGGTATATAGACGTGTTTTATATGTATAATTGCTATATGAAAACATTTGTCCATATAAGATTTTATTTATTTTTAAAAAACAATTCATAAGGGAATTTTGTTTTATTGTGTCATTATATTAATTCATGGGTTGGCAATAGAGAAAGTTTCTCTCTACTAAAATTAAGGCTGGTCTATTATGAGTCTTCACCTTTTCAGACAGCAGGGTTTCTCCCATACTCTATGTGCCATGTAATTACTTGACTTGAATGCAAAACATTAATGAAGACCAGTTTAATTAAATTAAACTTTTCCCTCATGGTAACTCAATCAAAATGCATCATGCCTCATTATAATGTTATCTGTAGGAGTCCAACACTGTATGTGCTACAAAGGATTATTTTCAACGAGGGTAGCCATAATAAACTCACTTATCAAGTTACAAAATGAACTATCTCAACTGAAATTTCATATTAGCTTCCCAGCATATGCATTTCAGACCCTAATTAATATAGTCTGCTTATGCTTCTTTATTAGAGTTAATGCCATTCACATAATTATCTTTTGTTTGACTAATATTTATGACAAACATCTACTTAAACTGCTATAATTAAATTTACATAAATAATTAAACAACTTCTTTTTAGCTCAGCAGTTGTCATCCTATGCTTGCTGTAAAGACAATTCATTTTGACTTCCTAAAGTTCAGATTGGACCAGATGCATTGAAATTTAAAAGAATTTAATATACACTTTAATGGGTTCTAGAAAATGTTCTAGAAAATATTATAGAAAAGCTCAGTGAAACAAAAGAGCCTTCTGACCTTATAAATTTGAATAAGAATTTAATTTGATAGCCTATAAGAAATGCTATTTTTCTTCTGCAGAGGTGGGTGTGGATGCAGAGACCTGCATATGAAAAGCCAGGATTCTACTATTGAACTCTCTCCTACTTACACTATTTGAATCAACGTAACTCACTATGTTTAGAAATAAATTACAATAATCAATACCAAAATCAATTATATGTGCTTATGTCTTTAAATAAATACATAACATAAGTAAACATATGTCCCAAGGATGTATTACTCAAGAAAATAATGTTTGAAAAAATCCATTAGTAATTAGTTTTCATTTTACTAAATTATAGTCATACTATAGAACTTACGACCATGTTTGTAGACTTTCATTACATATTGGCTTTCTCCTGTTCATTCAGTTTGTTTTAAATCTTGGGATGATATAGCACATTGGAGAATTTTAGAGTATGTCCATTTACCAGTGTCTGTACAAGAGTACTCAAGTTTTTCCTAGTCTGTACATTTCCTGAATCCCCTCCTTCCCTGTTTCCACTCTCAGACTCCTTGCTCTGGTAGATTGCACAATAGCAATGGCCTCGTCTGCTTTCTGTGTTCATTCAGCTTCATCCAAAGCCACCATTTATTACTTTAGAATAAGTTCTTGATCCCACAAGTCCTACACTCTTTCATATTAATTTTTTTAGTAATATCAACAGGGGACTTACCTCGAGCACTGCTCTCATGTAGGCTCTGTTATTCTCTTGTATGCATAATGTCCTTATAGTGTAAGGAATCCCATACAGGCATTCTGCTTGTGTTAGCCCAGAGGATATCACACATTTGATTCAAGACCACCATCCCTAAAATCCATTTGAGGAGCATCTAAGGGTAATATAAAACTCCTTTGTTTTCTTGCCTCTTCAGAGAAAATTTCTGGCCACAGTAGTGGCAAATAGATATTGGCTTGGTGAACAAAATTAGTGTACAAACATGGTCTCTATGTTTTTTGACTGAAGTGAGACAATTTAGATCATGAAATCTAGAGAGTACTGTACTGGTATAGAACAATATTAGAAAAATATCAGTATATCTAAGGTATATTAATTTGACTCCTGACTTTCTAGATTGTTATTAAAAAAATCTGTTCTTTAGCTGAGTGGCTATGGCAGAGCCAGGCAGATCTCTGAGTTTGAGGCCAGCCTGGTCTATAGAGCGAAATTCAGGACAGGCACCAAAAACTACACAGAGAAACGCTGTCTTGAAAAACAACAGAAAAAAATCTGCTCTTTAAATTTTATTCTACATGTGTGTGCTTGTGTGTGTCCGTGTGTGTCTATGAATGTCCCTGTGTTGGTATGTGCAAAAGCATGTGGGTGTCTGAGGAACACTGAAAGGGAGTCAGAATTGTTTGACCTGAAGTGATAGGTGGCTGTGAGCTGCCCAACATGAGTGCTGGAAACCAGCTCAGTCCTCCAAAAGAGCAGCAAATTCCCTTAGTTGGCATGGCATCTCTCCAGATTGAAGAAAATCCATTCTTAAATAAAACACAGTAACAACATAGAAACCTACTTGCTTCACTTGATTATTATAGAGTTTCAATCTGAACATCTGTGACTCATGATTCTCCAGTTGTATCATTACACAAGATTGTGTGAATGTTTGGAAAACAGAGGAGGTACTGACATGCACCTGTCACAGAGCCCCTCTTTGCCCTGTAATTCTCTTTCTTTTTCTCCAAAACTTCTCTATGTAGCTTTTTCTGAGCTCATTATGTAAAAGAGAAGTATATGCTTGCATTGGATAAAGTGTCAATCATTATTCAATCATTATTTTAGAGAAAGCCAGATCTCGTTTCTGAAGTTTCACTTACTAGTCTTGGAGAGACTGGCAAAATTTATGATTTTTATAAAATGTATTATTTCTTCTGTGAAAGAATTTTGATTAATTAGATAATAATCTCAGTCAACATCTTTATGCAGTGTCTACCAACTGGGTACCATTTTAAATAATTTCCATTATTATTTCATTTATCCTAATACCTTGTATCTTGTATACAGTCTAGTCATTTATAGGATGAGAAGATGTCCAGAAAGGAAATAAACTTGTCTAATATTACCACAATTAATATGATTTGGGAATAACCTCCTTAAACAAAAATTACAAGTAAGCGTTTATTTGAAAGCAGTTTTAGAATTACAAGTTCACAGGCTTAATTTTCTTTTTAAAGACTACCATAAATGATTAAAGAGTTCCTTAGAATATCATAAATTGGTGATTCATTAAACTACTAATGTTTCAAAACAAACTATAGAGATGATCCCTGAAATTAAAGTCAAAAAAGCTATTTCTTTTAGGATATTTATTTATGCACTTTAATTCTGGGTATATGCATTTGAAAGTGTAAATACCCACAACGTACAGAGGAAGGTGCTAGATCACTTGGAGTTGGAGATACAGGTGGTTGTCAGCAGCCATACTTGGATGCTGGGAACAAAACTTGGGTCTTTCATCAAGCACTATGCTCTCTTAACCGCTGAGCCATTTCTCTAGCCTCAGCTATTGTTTTGGAATCTTTTTAGATATGTGTTTGTTAATTTCATAAAGTTATTTTCAAATATTTAGTTCTTTTTAACAAAGAAAATGTCTTGGTTGAGATGTTATTAATATCAGGGAAGTCACTTCATTGTTATGTTCATTTTGAAATGCAGCCACATTCTTTCTATCAGGGATGCAATCATGAAGAATTAAAGGAGGACATGGAAAGAAGGAAGGAAGGAGAGAAGGAAGGAAGAAGTGGGGAGGGAGGGATTTGGGGGCTGCAGAATGGGAGGATCAGAGGAAGGAAGAAGGCCAATAAGAATGGGAAGAAAAGGATGGATAATGGAACAGAAGCAAGGGGAGGGGAGCAATAAGAAGGAGAAAGAAAGGAAAGCCTTGACTGTGGCATGAAAGAGTTTATATAGAACAGTATTTTGAATAGATGAGGGAATAAAAGTAGGGAATCCTTTGTTTATCCTAACAGAAAATCTAATCCATCTATCTGAGATATGAAAGAGCTAATAAGATCTTTTTGAGATTCCATACAATATAAACAATCTGAAGTTTGGAAAGAGGGAAAGAATAGAATTTTTCTAAATAGAAAAGTAAACAGTGTCACTTATGGATATCATTGTATAATTTAGGAACAGTATTTTTATATTAAAGATATGTATTACCATCTATTTAATGGCATATTTATTACTTACTGTTCATTGCTTTCATACATGGAAATAATATTGTGGTGGACTTTCCTTCCATCATAAACATGGCTTTCAAAATATATTAGTCTTAATCTCCAATTTGCAAAATGGCAATTATTGATAGGAAAAAAACCCTCAATGTATTAAAAGGACACACTTCTAGTCTCATATGTAACTAATATTAAAAGGTATTTCAGAAATTAATTTTAAATATTAAATTAGTTCTTTTAAATCATAACACACAAAATTCAATCTCCATCACACAAGTAATTAAACAAAAATTTCCAGCTAAAATTCATGTGGAACCAGATAAGCAAAAGGTCTTAGGATAGATCCCACAGACCTTGGGCGAGAATGAGAATACATAAGCAGATAACATTCACAAAATTAGACTTCTCCTTAACCTTCTGAATGTGACACATTCATGTATGTATTTTTCTGTAAAAAGAAAGAGCGATGTGGCTGTGGGCAAGGAGCTGAGAGCAAATATCAGCAGTTTACTAAGAGTTTCTAAACTCATACTGAAATAAGAGTCTAAGGGTAAACAAAAATGATAGAGTAGAGCTCTATCAGTTTATGAAATTTATGAGGCAGAAGTGGTAGAGAAGGTAAATAATTAAGAATATAAGATCCAACACTACAGGATCTCCATGACACAGGGCAATAATAGGATATCCAAGAGGATTCCCAGTGAGGGCACTTTATCAATAGCGTAGCAGGAGCCAGAGGCCTTGAGTCAGACCAATGACTCATTGCAATGAACACTTACAAGTAAAGATGAACGGACTAGTTTATACCATCTGACTCGCTGGGTCACACTACAGCTTCCACACTAAGATTCTTCTTTACTTGTTTTTGTTGCTTATTTTTGTTTTTTGCTTTTTGGTTTCACTTTTAGATTTTGTTTTGGGGGATGGGGTTGCAAGGGCAGAAGCTGGAAGCAGTGAGATCAGGAGATGAGTGGGATCTGGCTGCATGATGTAAAATCTACAAAGAACCACCAAACTAGCAGAAACACATGATCTGCGAACCAATAGCTGAGGAGCCCCCATGGAACTAGAGCAGGTCCTCTGGATAAGTGAGACAGTTGATGAGTCTGAACTGTTTAGGAGGCCCCCAGGCAGTGGGACCAGGACCTGTCCTTGGTGCATGAGATGGCTTTTTGGAACCTAGGGCCTATGCTGAGATACTTTGCCCAGGCTTGGTGCAGGGAGGAGGGGACTGGACCTGCCTCAACTGAATCTACGAGGAGGGGCTGAAACCCCAGGGGAGACCTTGCCTTGGAGGAGGTGGGAATAGGGGGTAGATTTGGGGGGGAAGACTGGGGGGTGGGAGGATGCAGGACAGGAGAATCCATGGCTGATATGTAAAATTAAATTAATTATAAAATAAAAATATTTATTTAAAAAATTTGAAATACAAAAGTACCCTTTAAAACCATTTGATGCTTGGGACTAAATAAAGCTATGTTCCTGCTCCAAGTGAACTAAAAAAATGTATAAACAAAAATATATATTCTATCTTGCTGCACCTTTCATTGTTAAGAAAAACCAGGATAAGATACACACTGTTACTTTGGTAAAGATATTTTATTATAAACATTACTGCATGCAAGCAGTGTGAAATTACACATCTAAAAGAAACCATAAATAATAATAGGATCAATTTTAAATCCATCTTTCCTAATGATTCAACTTTTAGTTCAACCCCATTTATTGATTTCCTGCTTTTTGTGGTTTTTATCTTATGTTCTAAATCACTAAAAAGGAATATAAGACATTTCTTAGCTTTATTAAACTTAAATTTGGAAACGAACATATAAAGAGATCAATTTAATATACTCTTGTAAATGTCAGGCAACACTATGCCTAAGGCTTGTTTAGACATTGGTGGAAAAACACCTCATTCATATTGGACCTTCAGGATTTGCTTCTAAGAAGAGGCAGACCAGTATCTGCTCAGCTGCTATTGGATGCACAAATAGCTGAGAAGCTGATTCAACAGCAATCATGAGAAGACCTAAGGAGCATAAAAAAGCCAATGCATTCATTGGGTGATGGAAAGCAATGTTAAAGGAGGCTGTGTAAGGAATCATGACTAGAACCACACTTAAAAACCCACACTATTCTGTAGAAAATAGGGGGAGTTTAACTACTGATTATAATGGGAATATTTTGAAATAAAACATTGTAGGGACAGAGTAGAAAGATTTGGTGATACCCTAACTCTCTGATGTGAGCATGCTTGAAATAGGGTCTAAATGAAGAAGTAAGAGTAAAGTCATATTTAAACTAGATTGGAGCCCTTAAGAGAATAGGAAAAGACATCAGCTGTATCAGTGATTTCTCCACTCTAGATGGGGATCTTTAACATTGATTGCTAACTGGACATGTTCTATAATGACCTAGGAAGAAACCTTTGGATTCACCTATCACCCATGAGTTAGTTTCTTGATTGAGTTAATTGATGGAAAAAATGGTACTATTCCAAGGACTGGTATCCTGGAATTTATGAAAAGGAAAAGCTAGCTGAGTGCTGATGTACATTATTCTCTGAATCCTGGCTGTGGCTACTGTGACCTTATGCTCTGGCTTTTATGGCTCTCCTGCCATGATGGGCTTTATGTACAAACTGTGAGCCAACATAAACACTTCTTTTTTTAAGTTGCTTTGGTGAAGTATTTTTGTCACAGCAAAAGTAACCAATATTCTCCACATGCCCACAAGCAAAGGTCAATTTAAATAAACAATGTGAAATTATCTGTCTGAAAGTTATAAAAATGTCTCACCAAAAGCAGTCCTTGCTGTACCCTTATCTTGAGCCTCAAGTCCTAATAACTGTGATCAAATGAATATGTGTCCTTTAAGCTACCCACTCTATGGCTGCTTCAGCAGCCCAAGTCTGGTATAGGAGCTTAAGTGTGCTATGTGATTACTTAACCTACGTGTGAACACTATGGCTTCTTGAATTGCTTCACTGTCCTTGAAATTCACAGACAGTGAACTCCCAACAGTGCAGAATCTGTTCATCTCAACACAGTTTCTCCCCGTTTTTAATTACACTTTACAAGTACTTGTGTGACAACTGTTAATATTGAGGAAATAAGAATCACTCGATTATTTTGCATATGTTTCTTATAACATCAAAGGCTTCATCTGATGACCTTGGGTCTGATTCACTTTAATAAAGATTGTCATGTAAAATACTCATCAGGCAAGTTATTATAGTTTAGCTGCTCTATGACTTACCTCTTTGCTACCTCAGTCTATAGATTATCCAGTTGTCTGTCCTGGACAATAGGAAAGTTTTTCAGATCTCTATAACCTGCTTATGGTGGGTGGGTCTTCTTGATATTTGCCTTAAAGTCACAGTCAGCAGAGATCCATTGTTACAAGGCATGAATTATATTTGGGAATTTTTCCTGGGGAAAGACTATAGCAATTTATTATTTTGTTCTTAATGCATACACAAATGTAGGAAGCACGGCTTTGAATAAGCATTGTAGAAACCAGGATTGTCAATCATGCAGGCATATTTTCTTCAATGGAATGAAATGAATGACATCTGTTCACCTGGAATGCCAGAGTGACAAGTTGTCAATCAACCTGGTGATGCTTTCCTATTATATTGGGAGCCATCCTCCACCTGAATACCCCTGCCCCCAATATTCTGAACATTGTTCAGGCCCTAGTACTTCAGTAAAGAGATCACATCTCTATGAAAGTGGCCCCACTTTCTTGAATCTATCCTTATGCTTATCACAGATCCTTCCCCAAGACCCCAGTCCTGAGCTCTGTTTATCAGCTAATAGAATTCACTCTTAGTGTAAAGGTCACAGGTCACAAGTTCTATGTTTAAATGTGCAAGAAAAATAAATCATGCAATCGGTCCCTGCAGGGTATGTTTTAATGTCTGCAAAGATGGCACTGTATTGAGTTTTATTCTTTACCTCACTATGATCATCTCCTCATGGGTTTTGAGGCTTGTGGGGGTCTTGTAAGGATCCCAGCATACAAAGTATTCAAGAACCTATATTTCCAATCATGAGAAAACTGGTGTAGAGTTTCTTCATTCATTTTTTTCTATACTAGAGGGTTTTTTATTTATTTGTTTGTTTTATTTTATTAACTTGGTTTATCGAAAAATTAACGCATTTGTGCATCACATATGTTCCAGTCTCACCCCAGTCCCCTACGACCTCTGTCAATACACCAATTTCCTAGGTGAATATTTCTTTCCTAATATAATCCACTGAGATTAAGAAGGACGACCAGTGTCACCATCTCTGTTGGAGCCTTGTGGGCTCAGCAGCTTGCGAGCAACTAAAAACAGTGTTTCACTTGTGAACAAGAATTCCTGAAAAGAAGCTGTGTCTGTAAGCCATGGTTTGAGCAGTATTTGCAATGGCTGGTTGACAAAATAGAACTTCAGTGATGTGGGGAGATTTGACTGTTATGCATGTAGAGGCTAATTCCCATTTATATTGAGCTATCTTAGCCCCCATTGGCTGACTGAATATGTCAGACCTAACAGGCACAAAAATTTAGAATGTAGTAACTTAACATAACCCCAGTTTTCTACCAACCAAAGGGCTAAGGATGCTGTCATATAGTGTCTGAAGCCTATCCCTGATGTAATCCCCATTGTATTTAAAAAGCATCTTGATTTATGGCTTTTTTTTGGTTGATTATATATGAAATTACCTCCTCATTGGCACATGGAACTGGAAGTAACTTAAATCTGTGTTCCCAGTCCATGACCACTTTTATTTGGCTCCAGAAGAAACTATCACTTACCATTTTTTAGGTGAGAGCTGCATTTGTGTGTCAACACTCTCCCCTCAGAATCTATCAATAGCCATTAATTAAGAGATAAATAGCAGAGCCCGGTGAAGCCCTTCTCCTTCTTTGACATATTGTTGAATTCCCAGGAATCCATAAGGACGACCCCAGACTAGACTACTAGCAACAGTGGTGAGGGTGCCTGAACTGGCCTACCCCAGCAATCAGATTGGTAAATATCCTAACTGACATCATATCGCCTTCATCCAATAATCGATGGAAGCAGATGCAGAGATCCACAACCAAACACCAGGGGAAGAGAGGGAAGAGGGATTACATGAGCAAGGGGTTCAAGATCATGATAGGGAAATCAACAGAGACAACTGAACCAAGCTCGTAGGAACTCAGGAATTGTAGACCTACAAGCTGTGGAGCCTACATGGGACCAGACTGGACCCTCTGCACATGGGAGACATATTGTTGACAGGGTCAGTCTTGTGTAGGCCCAGGGCAGGTGACTAGAGCTCTTGTAAGTATTGTAATTTGATCCAATCTAGAAAATGGCACTTCGTAACCTTTTACATACATCCAGTATCCTAAGATTTCCTAAGAATTGGAGAGGTGTTGGACATGTTTTATTTAGAACATTTCTAACCAAAACTTTCATGTAACGAAACAGAAATTTAATCAAATTCTCTGTAAGCTTGTAAATAACTTAACTATCCACCGCAAAGCTCTCCTCCTTGGAAGTTTGCATCATTCCTTTTTTTTCCATTAAAAAAAACTATTTTCTATTTACAGAAATTACAAGTCCCTTTCTGTAAATAGGACCATGGACTATCTCCCTTTATCATACACTCCCTCAGCAACAAACTGCTTCAGTACATGAAGTCTCAGAACATCTGCTGTTCTTCAAACATTCACCTTATGGAAACACCTGCATGAAAGGGATCCTTCCAGGAAAGGTACAGGAGGCTCTGCTTCTAAGGATATAAGAATTTCCCCATGTTGTGCTAGACATAAATTCTGTCCTTATTCAAACGCTAGACAACTTAGTATCTGCCAAACTGACATTCTGCACATGAGGGATATTTTCCAAAAGAAACACGTTCCAGTTTCTGATACAAGACACATACACCATCTTCTCAGCAGTGAAGTGATATGTGCATAAAGAGATACAGGTATTATAGAAAAGGAATTAGAAACAAAGACAGAGACAGATCTATAATTGCCAGCTGCACTCTCTGGGTGCTTGCAAGCTCTTCAACTGTGTATCTTCTGAGCCAATGCTGTGGCTTTCTATGCTTTATTTTATCTGTCCTCTCCTGGAGAGAAGTGCAGGCTAACTGTCGTCTTTTTTGTTTTCAATCTTTGCATCTATTCCTTTCTGCTTTGTAACTAACTGCGTTCACTTGAAATCATTTTCCAGACTATTCTAACCACTGGCATTCTTGGTGCACTGAGAATGTACCCTTTGAATCTGTTCTCCAATTTATTATATCAGGCTTTGACTGTTTGCCCCAGCAGCTCACAAGATTTTTCAACTGCTTTACTGCTTGTCAATGACAACAATTATTTTTTTATTGGTTTTTGGAAGTTAATTTGCTTCTCTTGGTTGAGATGATAATTTTGTATTTTTAAAATGAATTCTGAAAATAAAACCCATAGCTTAAGATAACAGTAAGTGGACCAGAGAAAGGAAAACACAGCCAATACATGATTTCAAATGTTAGCAGTTTAGGGTGTTGATTTATAATCCCCATTCCACTTATTACTTTATTAATGGCAGAAATGCTCTCTCTAAATAATACAGTGATTGATGTTTTCTATTTGAACATTTCTGTATTTTATAATGTATTTTGAAGCAATATGCCTTTTAAAAGTGTGATATAACCTGTTCAGTTTTTAAAATGTTATATATATATATGTTTTCATGACTGATCCTTGGTACTAGATAATCCATGTGCTCTTCCTGGAAAATAATTTTTCCCACTTTCAGCAACATTAGTTGCTTATAGTTCTCTATTTAGGGTTGAGGCCTCATGGGTTTTCCTCCATCCACTTTGGCATGTCTATTGTTGTCCTAGTTCAGCTCAGGATTAGCCAGTCATGTTGGTGAGAATGTATGGGCATAGCTTCTGATATTACTAGGAGACACAGCCTCACAGCAAACACGTTGATTCTCTAACTCCTATAATCTATCTTCACTCTCCTCTCCAGTGTTCCCTGAGGCTTAGATGCAGGAGAATTTTATAGATATACCTTTTTATTTATGACTTTTATTTTTATTTATTTATTTATTTATTTATTTATTTATTTATTTATTTATTTATTTATTTTGGTTTTTCGAGACAGGGTTTCTCTGTGTAGCTTTGCGCCTTTCCTGGAACTCACTTGGTAGCCCAGGCTGGCCTCAAACTCACAGAGATCCGCCTGGCTCTGCCTCCCGAGTGCTGGGATTAAAGGCATGCGCCACCACCGCCTGGCTATTTATGACTTTTATGTATGCATGTCTATGCATCTGGTGGTTTGGACAGGAATGGCCGCTATAGACTCGTGTGTTTGGATGCTTGGCTATAGGGAATGGCACTGTTAGGAGGTAGACCCTTGTTGGAGTAGGTGGAGTTTTGTTGTGTATCACTAGGGGTGAATGTTAATGTCTCAAATGCTCAAACCAGGTCTAATGTGACATTCACTTCCTATTTCCTATGGATCCAGATTTAGAATTCTCAGCTACCTCTTAAGCACCATGTCTGCCTGCATGCTGCCATACTTCCTACCATGATGGTAATAGACTGAATCTCTGAACTTTAAGCCAGCCCCAATTTAATGTTTTCCTTTATAATAGTTTCCATGGTCATAGTGTATCTTCACAGCAATAGATACCCTAACTAAGATAACATGTATGTATGTATGTAAAAATTAGTAGACTAAAAAGAGAGCTCATGGATTTGAATGAAAGCAAAGGAGTGTACGGGAGTATTTGGAGGGAGGAAAGAGGAGGGAGAAATGGTGTGATTATATTTTAATCCCCAAAATAAAATTCAAATGAGTGCTGCATATACAGGCATGCATACAACTAATGGGCAACTGTGGTACATGACACTCAGGTCAACTGGGTTCTTTGAAGAACACAGATTCTAATTTAATATGACTTCAATTTGCCATGGAAATTCAATGTTAGATGTAAACCATAGTTATAGTCATTACTTCCTGTACTGGGTTAGTGAAGAAAACAGGAGGAAGAAGTGTATAATGCAAATATGACTGCCACAAACTACAGATGACTCTCATTTTCTATGCATGCTAATGTTTTTGTAGACAGGTAGCAAACATGTGATTAAGAGGACCATAATTCCTGATAAAAACTTAACGAACTACCAGTACTAATAAGATCCCATGCATTTTTGTTTTATTATGGTAAGTATATTAGGGTTATCCAATTCGGTATAAGACAAACTATATCCAGATGACATAGTTATCACATAGAGAATCTGTACAATATTGTTGCCCACTTTAAATATGTTTTAGAAAATACAAGCAGCTCAATATGTAATGGAAACAAAAGAATGTGGCAATAATTCAAGAGCTCTTTGACTCCACAGTGTTTATAGTTCAGTGATGCCTGCTTAGAGAAAGGCTTATTAGTGATGAGTTAGATAATTACTCATTTTTTAACATCTATATTATAGTAGATATCATTTAGGTTTAAATATTTCCATATGAAGCATATACCAATTTGAAAAGGTCACTTCTGCTCTTTAAATACATTGGTGGAATCCAGGGGACTGATTATTAAATGCTTCACTCTAGATCTTCCCAAAGACTGAATTTACCCTTTTCTCCCCATAGAGGGCAGCCACCCAAAGACTGAATTTACCCCTTTCTCCCCATAGAGGGCAGCCAAGGGGGCAGCTAAAGATATTTTTTTTCTTTGCCCTTGCCTCTAACTCCCATTGGAGAACAGCTGGCAAACCTCAGGCCCGGAGAAGAAAAGGAAAGCCTCTAGATTGTCCTCTAAACTCTTCCTAGAGCCTTTTCATCAGTATGTGTTTTCTCTGGCCATTTTCCATCCCCAGGGATTTTGCTTATTAATGTTTATCAGCATCTGCCAAATACTAGAACATCAAGTGAGATGGGCCAGGCTCAACCCCTGCTGTTATTTATTCACAGCCAAAATGCAAACATACTAATCTGCAGTGGGTTTGTTAAGGCCGTAAATAAGTTTGGTTATTAACATGTAGTTGTCTGGTAAACCAAAACAAATAAACAGACAACACATTGGAAGCCTAACAGAATTCACGAAAGGATCTGAGTTTCTAAAAGTGAAAATGGCAATCCAGAGACATACAAATACAGAGAGAGAGAGAGAGCCTGACTAACAGAATTCACGAAAGGATCTGAGTTTCTAAAAGTGAAAATGGCAATCCAGAGACATACAAATACAGAGAGAGAGAGAGAGAGAGAGAGAGAGAGAGAGAGAGAGAGAGAGAACCATTATATAGATGTAGGGAAGTTAAAAAAAGTACAGATGCTTATAATAGACTATTTAATATTATTTTCCTATTATATTTATTATATACTAACAGTTGATTGAATCTATAGACTTGGAACCAATGATTGTCCAAATGAAGGTCAGATCTACTTCTCATTGACATATTAACAAACTGCTCCATGGTATTTATTTTAATACATATTTTGTGCACTGCTACTTTTTGGTTTTGTTCTTTTAATTATGTTAATTTTGAAATCCATGACAGTGTTAGGTCTTGACTTTTAGTATTCTATTGTTTAGACAGTATTGATAATTCTCACATCTATCTACTACAAGGTAGGTAAATTATCCCCAAACAAATGTGTGTCACTCATTTACGTAGGTGAATTTACTGTATGCCAGCACATGCTTTTATTCATGAGACACAAGTATGTGTCAACCCAAGTGAACTTTAAGATTAAAAGAGCATTGTTGAATAGTTCCCAAAACTACCAAATCCAGTATCAGGAATGCTGCTATTGAGCTAGCTGTTTTAGGTAACATGTTGCCCAAGTCATGATTTAGAATTTCAATTTCTCTTTTCATTTATGTAGTGAAAAGTTTGTGAAACACCCTTTAAGGGAGTAAGAAAAGGCATTGGTCGACACTATTCAGTTTTCCTCTCAGTTTAAGAATATATTCCCATGCCGGGCGTTGGTGGCACACGCCTTTAATCCCAGCACTCGGGAGGCAGAGGTAGGCGGATCTCTGTGAGTTCGAGGCCAGCCTGGGCTACCAAGTGAGCTCCAGGAAAGGCGCAAAGCTACACAGAGAAACCCTGTCTCGAAAAACCAAAAAAAAAAAAAAAGAATATATTCCCTTACCGGCATGAGCCAATCATCATCATCATGGCTTTCACTGGTTTCGTGTTGTGAAAGGTTTTATGCTCTCTGATAAAGTCACCCAGACTTCTTTGAAACTCTAGAATTCAAGTTTATTTCAAATTATAGGAAAATCTATGCCTTCTTTTTATAAATCATTTTATTTTCAAAACTTTTAGTGACCAGAATCCAATCTAATAAAGCTTCCAAGAAAAGCTCATATTTATTTTAATGCATTTTCTTACAATTAGAATATGTAATCTCAATATCATAATGAATGTGGTGTAGGACCACATCCCCCCTAGGATTTCTTAGTAACCGGTTATATTTGCATAGAAACCTCTTATTAGAGAACTCAGAATTACTAGGAACAAAATATCCTTAAGGAGATTCCAAGACCACTTACTCCATCTAAATCCCACTCTAGCTTCTCAAAAAATCTAACTATAAAAGGGTTACTATGCCTTCATAAATGTAGTTCATACCATGAATAATCAATCATAAAAATTAAGAGCGCACAGTTTTAAAAGATCTTCCTATTCTCACTTGAAAGAGTGATGGTTCACATTTTTACTAGGTTTCTTAAACTATACAAATATCTAGAAGATTCTTAGAAATTGAATATTTGATCTTTCTGGTTAGAAAAAGTGAAAGATGTTATTAATTAAGGAAATTGTAGGCCACAATTGGGGTGGTCATACTACTGTGTGCAGGAATGTTTTTTTTATTTTCTTTTTGTAGATTTGAATATTGCACAATGCAATCAGTTTACTAGGGGAACGCAGGCATCATTTTTATAGGTTCATTGCCCACTTCTCATTGCTTCACAAAGACTTTGCCAAATAACAGTCGGTCAATCCGGTATTCACTAAGAAGTGATGAGTGAGCAGGCAGGTGCATGAATGGATGGATACTTTAGGTAGAGCAAATGTTATCATTTTAATACATATCCACAGGGATTTCCTTTAATAATAAAGGACCATTATTGTTCAGAGCAAACACTGCTTTAAACAGATACAATGTTAAAATGCTAAGATGAAGCAAAAGTTGAAAACTTTAGTGTGTCCCAGTTTTCCATTGCTATGTAGCAATGAGGGTTTTATCTTCATTTATAAATACTCTGTGTTGCTTAAACACTTAGATTATATTGCTGAAGCTGAGGCTTTATTAGTTAATGAAAAAGACTCATTTACCTTGGGTAGATAATGACATTCTTACAATATTACACTTACTAAAAAAAATATTAATCTTATTTTGCCCAAAATACATTAAAGCCATTAAAGGGATCAATGGGGAACCATAAGGAATTGGGTCTGGTTATTTATTCTATCAATTGTTTGGAGTATAATTTCAGTGTAATGCTTCTACTTCAGTTTCTACATATATTAAAAGAATGATATTTCCTTAGAGAATTGATATAAGATTTTTATAACATGAAAGAAAGTAAATTTGGAACAATAAGAAGATGGAAGAAAGAAAGAGAAAAGGGAATAATTAGGAAAAAGGGCATAAAAAACTCAAGAGAGTAGCTCCTCTTGCAAGAGAAGAATATACTAAAATTACAAAAGATTACACACATTGTACTACTTCTCCATAACACTAAGCGAATATAACTGCCTTTGATGTCTGACTTTTGTTACCAAATCAATGTCCAAAATTAAAATTAAGTGTTGAGATTGTATGAGTTTAACACCCATTTTGTGGGTTGGATGATAGACTGAGGATTCTATGTTTTAAGAGCAGCACACTTTGTGTATCTAAAGCCCAAATCAGGGTTTTTCAAAAATCTTTTAATTTGGAGTGAATCAGTGGTGAGCATTTTAAAGTGAAACGTGAATTATGCTAAGTTAAATTGATTTTAAATATATAAAATGTTGGTTCTTAGCCAGATGCCCCTGAATATGAGGAAGGGCAGAAAGAAAATACTTGAGCTAATTAAAAAGATGCTCAATAACAAGATGTACTTTTGAGATATAAATATGCTGGAGGTGAAAAGTGATCGATATTAATTGTAAGAGAGCAATGAATAAAATGCACGGGAAACCCTGAAATGAAAATCCACAGAAATGGCATGACCTAACATGAGCTACAGAAGACTGAAGTGAAAACAACAGAAGAAAAGTTCAAGGAAGCCACGATTAAAGATGAAAGGTAAATTGCTTAGAATATGAAGACAAATAATTAGGTCCCTGACAGAGATAATACTTCTATAATGAGGCCTCTGAGAAATCTAGAGGAAACAGTGGAAACAGATATGGATATATCACTAATTGAATTATTATTCCATGTGAGCTTTGACTACATTGGGAAAGTGATTGTCACATAAATCCTATGACGGGATTATAAAACATTTCTTCAACAAAAACAGATGATAGGATAGTGCTTTGGCATTACAGAAGGTAATTATGCTATTTATAATTGATGGAACATATTAACCAATGCAGCTAATTTTCTTTCCATTTACTAAAGATGAGAGTTATGCAGAGTGAAGGGATCCTTAAGTGTGAGGTCCTGAGTGTATGTGTGTTGTTGACATGGGCAGAGCTGTGTCAAGGACCCTAATCTCAAACCCAGAGGAAAATGGCAAAGCATCACCTTGTGATCCATATGTGGAGTTTGATAGTGTATTCAAAAATTACCTGCATTAATGTTTTTCCTTCCAGATACATATGTCCTGAAGATTCCACTTCTGCTGAGATTAGCTAAACCTGCCTCCTTGATTCAGCTACATACCATAAAACATGCATTCTTGTTTATCTGTATGTGATGATCCTGATGACTTGTTAAGATGTATGCAATAACTCTGCCTCTTTGTATAAAATAAACATACCAAGTTTCCCTGGGGTGGCCTTTTCTCTAGCAGAGAGCCCATCAACTGGACCACAGTTATTTTATCTCCATGTATTTCTGTAATTTTCTCATTTCCTCTCAATACAGTCAGGTCCAAAGACTTGTAAGCCATGCAAAGGACATGGCAGAAGATAGCATTGTTAAATTTTGATCCCTTTAGAGTATAATAACATAAGAATTCTTGCCATGCTTAAGTAGTGCAAGACAAGCAATCCAGCAAATTCATCTATTGATCTCATCATATTATATGAAATGGCTACATGTGAATGTTGGAGAATAGGCCACAGAGACGTTTGAATCCCTATGCTGCTCAGGTCCTCTATGTGAAGGTACTTTCCAGGCTCCAATTAGAACAGTTGAGCTCAGAAATCTCCCCTAGCTGAGAATGAAATATTGCAATAGCTGATGGTTCTTGTGGGCCACAATACAGGGAGTGACCTCGTCAAAGCTGTCCTAGAATAGTTCATGGATATGTGGTTTCAAAAGCGGGAATCAAGACACCCAGAAACCTGCAGGAAAATGGCTGCAAGGAAGCTAAACTCAAGGAGGTAGAAGGGATTGAACAATACCTTAGAATTGAACAATATTCTTAGAATGCTGGATATGGCAAAGCCAGCTAATGGAGGGCAATAAAGAAAGAAGGAAAGACAGGAAGGAAAGACAGAAAGAAAGAAAGAAACAAAGAAAGAAACAAAGAAAGAAACAAAGAA
This sequence comes from Peromyscus nudipes, assembly GCA_902168325.1. Lineage (NCBI taxonomy): Eukaryota > Metazoa > Chordata > Mammalia > Rodentia > Cricetidae > Peromyscus > Peromyscus nudipes. The sequence goes on along the minus strand of CABHPH010108107.1, from coordinate 68,921 downwards.
ATAAAGAAACAAAGAAACAAAGAGAAAGAGAGAGGGGGAGAGAAGGAGGAAAGGAAGGAGGGAGGGAGGGAAGGAGGGAGGGAGGGAGGGAGGGAGGGAGAGGGGGAAGGAGGGAGGGAGGGAGAGAGGGAAGGAGGGAGGGAGGGAGGAAGGAAGGAAGGAAGGAAGGAGGAATATAGTCTTTTGATCTTTCTCAGGGAATCTCAGCCTCATTGACTGGGACAAAGCATGGAATGGGTGGAGAGACAATACCAAGATCACACTCTCTGCTTAGTTTCTTTTTCTAGTCTCTCTTTCTCCTTTTTTTCCCCTTTTCACAACTCCATCTGTCTGTAGCACTGATCTCACTTCTTCCTTCTTTGCTGGTTCAGAAGTGAGTGTTTGCAACAAGACAGGAAAGAGGAAGCTTTGGAAGGCAGGCTCATGAGGCTTTAAACCAGTGCTTCTCCACCTTCCTAATGCTGTGACTGTTTGGTACAGCTCTTCATGTTGTGGTAACCCCCAACCATAAAAATATATTGTTGCTACTTCATAACTGTAATTTTGCTACTGTTGAGAATTGCAATGTAATTTTCTGATATGCAGGATATCTGATATGTGACCACCAAGGGGTTCTGTCCCACAGGTTGAGAATCCCTGCTAAACCTAGAATATCTGCCTCCTTGCAAATGTTCATCAGGTATCTAAACCCAGGACAACATGCCTCCTCATGAACATTCCTCAAGAAAATAATCAAATACTGGTTAAAATTGAGATAGGATCACAGCCAATTTAACTAGAAATGAATCTAGAGGGTAGATGGACTATAATTCCTTTCTTGAAAGCATTCTTCCCCAAAGCCCAGCTCTAAAAAGCATATTTGTAAATATGACTCACTTTACATTACCATATTAACTTATTCATATATAATTTAAAATCACTCACATCTGTGTGTATGTTTTAAGAACTTGTCATTTCCATTATTTTAATTGTATTTTCTGTGCTTATAATAACATCAAATGAACTTTCTCTTTTCCTTTCCTCGTATAAAATCATTCTGTTGTGTGTGTGTGTGAGTGGAAACCAGATGTAAACATCAAGTATCTTCGTCACTTGTTCTGAGATTATTTTTAAAACTAGGGTCTTTCATGGAACTAAAGTTCACTGTTTCAGCTTCATTGGCTGGCCAGCAAGGCCAAGGGATCCTATCACCTCCACCTGCTAGTGCTGATAACAGGCATGCTCCACACAAGGAGGTGACATGTATGCTCAGGATCAAATCCCTAACCTCATATCCTGGCACCTAAAAGATAAAATTGCATTGGATTATGATTTTTGCTATTGTGTCAGAATTTAATATATTGAGTGTAGCCAAGGGCTAAGAAATATGAGGTTGAGTGTGATGGCACACATGCATATTTCCAGCATCTGGAGGTATAGGTAGAAGGTTCCAGAATTCTAGACCAGCATAGCCTATGGTAAATCTATTTCTAAAATAAATGGAAAGCCAGAAAAAAGAGGAAGATTTCAGGGGTATCTTAGTTTAGTTTCTATTGTTGTGATAAGGACCATGACCAACATGGGGAAGAAATGGTGGTTTTCGGCTCATCATTTATAGTCCATTATTGAGAGAAGTCAGAGAAAGAACTCAAAGCAGGAACCTGGAGGCAGGAATTGATGCGAGGATCATGCAAGAGTTGGTTTAGAAGCTTGTTCCTCGTGGATTGTATTATTTAATACCCCAGGTGGTGGTTTGAATAGGAATGACCCCCAAGGGTTTATATATTTGAATGCTTGGTCATTAGGGAGTAACATTACTTGTTAGGGTTTAGGAGATGTGGCCTTGTTGGAGAAGGCATGGCCTTGTTGGAGGAGATGTGTCACTGAGGGCTGACTTTGGAGTCTCAAATGCTCAAGCTAGACCCATTCTCCCTCTCGTTCTTTATACCCATGTTCTTGGATATTGAAATCTCAGTTACCTCTCCAGATCCATGTCTACCTGTGCTGTACTCTGCTTCCTGTCATGGTAAAAATGGACTAAAACCTCTAAAACTGTAATCCAGCCCTAAGTAAATGCTTTTTTTTTTTAAAAAAAAATGAAATTTGTCAAGGCTATGGTGTCTCTTCCCAGCAATAGAACTTTGACCAAGTCAGAAGTTGATAGCAAGAATGGGGTGTTACTATGCAAGGCCCAACCATGATGCTCTGTGGAATGTGGATTTCCAGACCTTGAATTGGGAAATTAGTTAACTGCTTGAAATGAGGATTAATTGGCCATACTAGTAGAAGCATGGAAGACAGAGATTCTGAGAGCAAGATAGATTATAAAGGCCCAGATCAAGAGCTTTCAGAGGAGAAGAATTTTAATAAGTGGCCTACAGACCACTCTTGTGATATTTTAGTGAAGAATATGGCTGCTTTATGCTCCTTGACAAAAATTCTGCCTGAAGATAAATTAATGAGTTTTGGAGTAACAGTATTGGGAGAGGAGATCCTAGTATTAATTATGTTGCTTGGTTGTTAGTACCCACACTTTTGGGAATCTGTAATGAAAATGAGCAAGCTAAACAAGGAAAAATACAAAAGGTACAGTTTGAGGAGCAAAGGAGCACAGAAAAGTATAATGGAAGGAACTAAGTCCAATGTTCAAAGAGATAAAAAGTTTTAAAAAAAAGCCTGATCCTAAATGGAAGAAAGGGAGTGCTGCCCTCAGGTCAAGACTCCACCCTGCTAAGTTTCCAACTTATGAAAAAGAATTAAAGAAAAGCTTAGGGCTGGGTGTGGTGGCACAAGCCTTTAATCCCAGCACTCTGAAGGCAGAGGCAGGTAGATAGCCCTGCCTAATCTACAGACTGAGATCAAAGACTGCCAACCTTAAGGACTGAAGGAAACCATCAAAAACAGAAAGCTGGTGAACATGGGGGCCATGTTCCAGCCCCAGCAAGTGGAAGAACTTGGCAGCTTTGGCCACATTGTTCTGGCTTTAGAGTTAAGGATCAAAATAAAATAAAAGTTTATGGAATTTCCATCCATGACTAAGGAAAACCACTGAGGCCAAACATGTATTAGGCATATCCCTACACAGAGACTCAGAGAGACCTTCTCTTGATACTATGAAGTTGAAGCCTCTCTTGTCTTGGAGAGTCCCAGACATTGCCGATCCCATAGCCATACAATACCTATCAATATAAACTGCAAACTGGGTGTGTAATCAGCTCAAGAAAGAGAAGTATGTTGTGGTCAACAAAGCTGAAAGGAGTTGAAGACCTGAAGAGCCCTTTGACATCAAATATGGAGACACAGCATTTAGAGTTTGCCCTGCTAGTTTTAGGTCTTTCTTTGGATCCCCATTTCTCTCGCTATGTGGTTTTGCCTCCTTTTATAATGGTAATATATATCCTGTGCCATTGTATGTTGGAAATATGTGATCTACTTGTTTGATTTTGACTTTATAAGGGATTAGAGTGAAGAGATTTCTTCAAGTCTCAGAGAGATTTTGGACTTCTAAAGAGTGTTGATACTTTAGATTGTGGAGACTCTTGAAGTTGTACTGAACGCATTTTTACATTATGATATGACTACAAGTCTATGGTGGCCATAGAGTAGAATGTAGTGATTTGAATAGCTATGGCCCTTATAGGCTCATATTTTTAATGTTTGGATATTAGGGGGTAATAATACTTGACCGAGATTAGGAGATGTAGCCTTGTTTGTGTGAGTGTGGTCTTGTTAGGGGAAGTGTGTCTGGGAGTAGGGCTTTGGGGTTTTAAATACTCACACCAGGCCCGGTCTCTCTCTCTCTCTCTCTCTCTCTCTCTCTCTCTCTCTCTCTCTCTTTCTATCTGCAGATCTGGATGCAGAACACTCAGCTCCTCACCAGCACCATATCTGCCCATATGCCACCATGCTTTCTGCCGTGGCAATAATGAACTAAACCTCTGATACTGTAAGTAAACCCCAAGTAAAATTTTTCCTTGTAAGAACTGCTGTGGTCCTGGTGTTGCTTCATAGCAGTAGAACGCCGACTAAGACAACTTGGACCTCCTGCCCAGTCATAGCACCATGCACGGTGTACTTGGCCACTCTACAAAATTTATCAATCAAGGAATTCTCCACAGACCTACCCATACGCCACTCTGCTCTGATGTGGCTTTTTTCTCAGTTGCATTTCTTCTTCTCAGAATACCATATCCCCAAATCACCAATCAATACAGGGGCTTACCATAAAATAATCACAAGTGACAATGAAGTGCCATAATTGTACCAGATACTATTCACTATGGGTATATGATAACGAAGTTAGTAATTGAGTGACACACTCTACGTGTTCACTTTTGTGGTGATGGTAAATCATTACATTTCAGGAAAAGACACGTGATCCTTGTGGGTTTTATCATAATAATTAAGCAGTCCTATTTTTCTCTTTGTTGGATTTAAATATGTTAAAACAAATCCAACATTTTCCCCTTTCTTTTAATACAGAGATGTTTGCTGTTTTGTTTGCAAGATATTAGAAAGCTGGCATTACTTAGAATTTGCTAAACAACAATTGAGCAGGTTTTGTTGTTTACGCTCATAATCAAAATGAAATTGACGACTGAGCTTCAAAAATGGCATGTGGCACTGTTTGTCAGCTTGCTGTCTTCTGGCAGGTTTTGTCATTCAACAAAGATTGTTTGGAAGTCTAAAGAAAGATAAAGAGCTGTATTTTTCTTTTTCTTTTCTTTTTTTTTTCATTCACTACATATTGTATCTTGGAGTATATTCAGCTTCAAGAAATCAATTACTATGTTTTCCTTTGACACAAAATGCAATAAAATGAAATGAAATAATAAAATAGTCAGTTTGGGCACATGTGAGGTAGCATCCAAATTGATCCAGATATTAAAAAGTAAACCTGTTTTTAAAAATAACATAAAATCTGAATGCACATTTATAAGACCCACTAATATTTTCACTGAAAACTTTGGACTCTGAAGATTTTGATTAGAGTTGATCCAGATTTAAGGCCTTAGATGTCTTGTATGGATCACTTCTATTTAAAGCTCCCACCCTGATAATGATGGTACGTTTCATTATTGCTGCCCTCTTTGTTCCAACACTTCCGTGTGTGTGTGTGTGTGTGTGTGTGTGTGTGAATGTTTACTTTAGAAATAATATAAAGTGTTCATGCCTCCTCCACACTTAGAGCTGTGTTCTCCCACACTGACCCCTGTTTACCCAGACATACATTATTGAGACTTATAAACACTGGTAAAATATTACCTTAAACCTTAAACTTACACACAAGTTATTGCTAATGTTATAGCTTTAAAAAGTAACACAGAAATAAAAAACAAACAAACAACCTTTATAAGATGAGCCAGTTTATTTTTTCTTAACATACTGTATTTTTATGTCTTCTTAATTTTTCCCCTTAGTGCATTAGATTGAGTCCTAAATATTAGAAAACCAATCTTTTTATCATTTAGTAATAATATAAATAACATATTTACTCCCTTAATTTTTCAATGTATTTATTTATGGGTTAATGATAGTAGGCAGTTTTGGGTCCAGATGGGAAAACAGCATTAATGATCTCATTCTTTCTGCTTCATAAGAAATACCACTGAAATCTCTGTGGATGCAGCTGATTTTCACCTGGTTTGAGGTCAGGGCTAGTTTCTTACTCTGCTTTAAACCTTAGCAATGTAGAACATGTCCTAGCAAAATATGTGATTTTATTTTATTCTATTTCTTTCTGTCTTCTCATCTTTCTTTCTCCTTCCCTCCCTCCATCACTTCCTTCCCTTCCATCCTTCCTTCCCTCCATACCTCCCTCTTTTCCTCCTTCCTTTCTTTCTTCTTTCTGTCTGTCTTTCTTTTTTTCTGTTTATCTTATTATTTTCTATAGTGACTGTGGCAGATCTAACAGGATTTTCCTATGGGACTTCAGAATAAAGAGATAAAGTTAGCATTCCTCTTTTGTCCAAATAATCTCTTCTTATGTTTGAATTTGACAAACTACTTTTGTTGATGTTAATATGCTAAGACATCATTATGCTAATATGTTAAAGAGCTAGCAGAAACACTCCATATAGTTCTACCATGACCTCCATATACTTTTTCCACCTTCTTGAATTTTGAGTCCCAGATGTTACAGACCACTCTGTCACTGTCCAGAGTCATACCTAAGTGTGAACAAATTTGGATGCTCAGAAGATTAGTCATATGATTGACATTGGGAAATAATTAGAAGAGGCTTTAGAGAATGTGGTTAGAGATCTGATACAACTTACACTGGAGGGATTATTTATTAATTTGAATGTATTCATAGACATATTTAAAATATATATATGCACATGCACACTCAGTGACTCACATACAGAGGAATAAATTATAACATTAATAATTTATTTGATGTTTCACGGCTATTGATTTCATGCAGGATTAAATTTCAGAAATCACTTGCCTTTAAAAATTAACTTTTCACAACAACCCTGGCAAGACCTAAGAACCAAGTAGTTTCCATTGACTAAAGCCTTTACAGGAAACAACCTACAGATGCTTACAATTTTTGCCACATGTTTAAAATGCATAAAAGATCTTGAATGAAGACTTTGCAATGAGGACCTCAAGCAGACAACACTGAGAAACTGAAAGCATTAGCATGAGATAGTTATTATGAACCATGAAAAGCATTAATATCTAACACCATTCCGTCTACTTTGCTAAACTTGTGTAAACAGTGATAGTTGTTAAGTAGTATGAACCAATTCATATTAAGACAGGGAGTTATAGTGACTCAAAGTTCTGGCTGGACTTGACGCATGAGTAATGTCTGACACCTTTCAAATGTTTAGTTGATTGTTTGGTGTTGCAGTTAAAAGCAAATGCAACCAAATAAAAATATGTTTGCTCACAATTCATAACACTAGGCATTTTGCTATCTCATGTATGATTTAACAACTGAAATACCCTCCATCAAACAGTTACTAATAAACACCCAATTATTTCTCAATTTAGCTAAAGAGGGGAGCAATTATATTATTCCATAATCTCTTATAATTTTGAAATAACAGAATTGCCCATTTAACTGATAATTATTTTTATGCATTCACTCTTGCGCAGTATTGTACTTTACCAAAAAAAAAAAAAAACCAAATCAAAAACAATACAATGGAGCTTTCATTGCAGTAGCACAATGGGGTTCTAAGACTCTACTAAAATTAAGTCATAAACTGTTAAAAAAAAAAAGTCCCCACATATTTTAGCTTTAATATTACAAGTGGTGCATGCTTTCATTTCATTACACAGTTCATATAGTATAATTTCAATTGCCACCAGAGCACATGCTTTATAAAGGATTCACCAAGGTAAGGATGCTGCTTCTTTGGCCATGGCTCAGTGCTAGTTGAATTCCAAAGAACTATTATGCCAGCTCTACTTGCAGAAAGCTCAATTCTGAGAGGGCTTACCTAGCCCATGATATTAAGAGAGATCCTATCTGCACACATGGCTCCAATGTACTTTCTGAATCACCAGTGTTTTGTATGTAGTATCTTTACTTCTGGGCTACTGAGAAGAGTGTAGTTTTTGAAGGCATATTTTATTTTAGCATGAACTCAGTATTTCCTTAAGTGAATTCTTGGAAGCGTTTTTCTAGAGATAGTTAAAATTGTACAGATTACAATGTAGTATATTAGCTCATAATTTGAGTTTATAATTCTCATTTTGTATAAAACCAGTGTAAGAAGTATTAAATACCTTGGTTAAAGCTATATCCATGTAGTTGTTTCCTCTGGAATGGAATATTCTCCCTGGAGGGAGACCTACAAGATTGACAATCGCCGGGCGGTGGTGGTGGCACACGCCTTTAATCCCAACACTCGGGAGGCAGAGGAAGGCGGATCTCTGTGAGTTCGAGGCCAGCCTGGTCTCCAAAGCAAGTTCCGGGAAAGGCGCAAAGCTACACAGAGAAACCCTGTCTCGAAAAAAAACAAACAAACAAACAAAAATTGACAATCATTATGGAATTATGAGAATCATGAGACTCCTCCCTGCAATGATACGAGCAGTTAAAAAAAAATTGCCAGAGGAGATGGGACTCTTCAGTGGAGTAGCTGCCTAGTGATACAACTTTTGTGAGACATCACCCATGACGGGTCAAGTTACGTTTTGTGACATTGTTGCCAGAGTCCCCTATGTTCCTCTAAGTAACAATTCATCCTGTTTCTATAAGCTACCAAAATAGACTATTTGCTAACCAAACTAGATTGGATCTGCCATCTACTTGGTGTGTATGTGTACTTTAAATCATGTTAGGAAAAATAACACAATGGCTGTAACAGAGCCACAGATTTTAGGAGGCCTCCAGACCTTAGCACAGCTGAATCCATGATGGAACTGCCATTCAGGATGTAAAACTCTTCATGTAGTCAGCACCACCTTCCAAAAATAAAAACAAAAACCTAATCCATCAAAGTCCATAGATACAGGAAAGTATCTGTACTGACCTTGCTTATTGGTTTCTGTTTACTTCTGGATAACTGTTCGTGTTAACTGAAGTATGTCAGCCAAAAACATGTTTTTTGTGCTCACTCTGGGGTAGGCTTGAAGCTACACTGGGATCCTGAATACATAGTTTAGTCGCTGGCCAGCTAATAATAACTTTCTATTGGCTTAAAGACATGTTCAAGCAGTCTTTCTTGGTGTGTGCTCCACAAAAAAAGTCATCTCCTTAGAAATGCAAAACCAGAATTTTAAATCAATCAGTATTTCTCCATATAGCTATTACAATATATTGAAGCTTGTACTAGTTAGATCCAGGTTCCAAACCAGAAAATAAAAACAATCATTGTGAGGCTTAGAGAAGTAGCTTAATACATATGAGCCTTGGTTTCCGTAAGTATAGAGCAATTACACTAGATGTGTAAGTATTTTAATGAATACTAAACATGGCACCAAAAGACAATTTTGAAAATGTTTACGTAATTTTTTTGAAGAAAAAATTTTCCTTGACATAAGGCTTATGATTTTGAGAAGACTGTGACAAATTTAATTCTAATGTTTTATTCCATCTATATTAAGCTATAAAGTACTCCTTGTATCGTATCTACTTATCCATGCAGCCATGCTACAGCTTTGTGGAAGTCTCTTGATTCATCTTGCAAACCCGCCAGTGAGTATTGTTATAAAAGATATCCAAAGGTAACCCTGATGAATAGAAGTCAATATGTTTCATACCTATCATAACCATTATTTCAGAAACAGACGAATATGAAGCAAAGAGCATGCTTTCAACCTGTCCTTGTCTCTTAGGATATATGTAGCACTGCACAGTTTGATTCATTTGGCACTCTTAATAGATATCGATATAACTGGATGGAGAATAAAGGAAGGTTGATAACTGGGTGTTTGAAAACTTGTGGACCTAGAGGTAAAACAGACACAGAGACAATCAGAACAGGCATGGTAAAAGAGCTCTGACTTGAACCAGAAGTCTGACTGAAACTGATGAGCACGAGTTTCATGGGTACTTAGTAATATGGCAATTCTCTTCACTGCTATCATTACATATTATTGTCATAACCAAATTGATCACCTTTCAGTCCAGTGAGCCAGCATCATTCAATTAGGTACTGTAAACCTAACCAACTCCCTATTCTAGAGAGGTCATTGTCCTTAGAGGATAACACATTTCTTCCATTTTTCCAATTCAATATATTTTCTAATTGTATTCTAAATACTTATCCTTTTACCCACAGATTAGTATAGTTCTCATCCCTCACCAAAGGTACTCAACACCAACACCCAAGTTGATGGGAACTACTACAAATATCTACAACTGGTCAACCTGCAAAGAATAAATCACTTTGGGGAGTTGAGCTACAACACCTTTATATGAGGCTTATGAAACATCCTAAAAGAGGACACAGAAAGATTCTTAGAGCCAGAGGACCAGAACACCAGCTACAAGATGTAGACTTCTAGACATGACAGGAATCCTGTACTGAAGTGCTCTAAACAGTATAGTTGCATAAACAAGACCTGGTTAGTGATCACACAAACTGATATGTCTACATGGGGGGAGAAAATTTCACAAAGACACACACATAGAGGAAGAGGTATACAAATCAATGATTGTTGAGGGAGGGAGGGATAATCAGTGTTCTCCAGGGACAACCCCATGATTGGTTATCTAATCTCAAGTGGTCGGTCCTAAACATATCTTATACATATGAGTAACACAAAGTGGACACTGTTGGACTATTTCTATCTATATCTATGTTAATATTGATCTCTATCTATCCATATATACTTATATATAACCATATATACTCCATATCTATATACCTATGGATATAAATCTATGTGTATAAACATATGTAATAATATTTAAGGAAGAAGAGGTCATAAACAGGGACTGGTGGGACATATGGATGGTTAGATGGGAAAGGAAGAAGTGGAAATGATTTAAAGATAGTCATCATGTACAAAAGTCTTAAATAGTTTTAAATGTTTTAGAATTGATAAGGACCTTGTCAGATAGCTTAATACATCTTTAAGTACATCAGTGTTGTTAGCATTCATTGTAAGAATTATTTTGCTCAGTTCTGTTTGTTTGACTAGAACCTTGGGCACTAAGCCCAGAATAATTTAATTGATGTTCCGACTAAGCACAAACTTCCCACCACTGCATTTTCAGTCAATATGCTATGAATTGTTGGCATTAATTGCTGCAAACAGATGTGAAATATTTTTACAAAGGTCTCAGGTTTGATCATTTTAATCCATATCTGATTGATACTCTGTTTAGAGAATATTAAACTTGTAATTATTTTCAGATAATTAAGAATTAAAAATGCCTATTTTTATACAGCCTGAAAGCACTCTGTGAGAAATATTTTTGAACATATGAAAGGTTGTTTTTTTTGTATGTTTAGTTATATTTATGTAATAGGTTTTAGAAACTTACATTTGAATGTGGGTTCTTTTTCAAATTAAACATTTTTGAAATTTAGTTCTATTATTATACAGAGACAGTACAGAGACAAAGTAAAAGTTACTGTAAGCTGTTGGATTTGTGATTATTACATAATAAAATCCGGTTTACACATCTGAAAAAATAAAACCCAAACCTCTATCTTACAAAATAGATTAATTCTTGGTATCATATAGAGTATTCACATATAATTTTGTGAATACTTGCTTAGATTTGCAAAAAAGATTGAGCAGTTAAAATATTTTTAATGAAAAACTATCCTTCCTTATGATCTGAGGAGAGGTCTCTTCTTATGAGTTTTTAAACCATTTTAAAGTCTTCCTCAGAAGGAGACTTTCTGCCTCTCAGAATTATAGCCCAACCATTTATGGAAATTGAAGACCCTTATTTGAATATAGAAATATACATTACACAAGAAACGTGCCATAGAAAGATTTTGGAAAGACAAAAATTTAAGTTGGTCTGTGTGAAAAGAAAGCTGGTCCACTAGAACAAGACTGGGGCATTTCCAACCCTACATGCAAGTGATCTATGAGTCAGCATGAGTATGCTCATTATCAGTGAACATAAGACATACTGGTTAATTATCTGAAGAAACAGTGAGAACAAGAAAAATTAAAACAGAGATAAAAATGGAATTTCAACTTCACCTAGGAACTCTGTGATTCTCACTTAGCACACGTTCTATGCAACATAGACTAGGGAATGAATATAGCATGTATCCTGAAGTTGTGCTTACACGTTCTGCTGCAGTTTGTCAAAGGTGGAAGTTTCCAAGAAATAATGAGATACAAACAGGCAATCTTATTCCTTAGAGCAATTCTTTTCTTAAAAATCGTTGCTAAATCTGATATTAGGTGATATCCAATTTCCGTGTGTCCCCTTTGAGAATCTCACATTTTCATGCTGACTCAAAAACCTTATAGTTTCTGTGATAGGGTTAATTTCTACACTTAATGGTTCCTCTATGAATAATACTGAACAAAATGGATTAGAAAAGATCTAGAAAAGTGTGCCTTGGCACTCGTGGCAGGTGTCTAAACTGTTTCAAAATGTAGTCATAGACATTGAAGTGAAAAATAAATTATTTGAGAGGCCGAATACACTTTATTCCTGGGCTAACCATCTTGGTTTCTGAATTAAAAACATTAACAAAGGCAGACGGCAAATTAGACTGTGATTGGATTAATCTGCTTGCACTTGTGGGTAGGAGAAAATGAGAAGACAGACCCTAAGCGCAAGTCAAAACAGGAGGCATTCCCTTCTCATCATGCAATGTATTTAGAGCACCCCAATCATTTTTAATGGCCACAGTAATGCTCTTTGTAACCAAAGATAAACTTCAATGATTTCAGTTCCATGTTGAGCAAAGAACACACACACACACACACACACACACACACTTTTAAATTGCCATTGTGCATAACATTTGTACTCCATTCTAAAAGCTTTTCTATGTGAGTCCTCATAGACTTGATGAATATCCCATTAGGATAAAGATCCAGTCAGATGTAATATTGTCTATAATTTTAAAGCTTTTTAGGCTGCAAGGAAAGGGCAATAATTTTGTTTCATTCAAAATAGAATAACACGGAATAACTGAAGGATATTCAAGACAGAGGCTACCCTATTTTTCTCTCCCATGTGTGTTTTATTACACAAATTAGGTTTGATTAGTCTATTTTACCAAATGGTTTCTTTAAAACAACTTATAATAATGTATCAGATCTCCTCCCTCCTCCTGTTCCTACTTAATATACCTATATGCTTCCTTCGCTGTTCATGCTCAATTGTGCTATGAGAGTTAAGATAACACAGAGACACAGTTTTTTCAGTTTTGCCATCAAAACCTGGAAGATTTATCAAGATCTCCCAAACCTCTTATTCTATTAAAAGATGCAATGGCTTAGATAGTTGTAAAAAAAAAAAAAAGAAAAATTTCTAGTTCTTCTAAGCTTATTAATTTTAATGAAAAACAACAAATTTGTTTTCCTATGAAACTTCACCAACCATCTAAATTTGCTGCATAGCAAAGGCAATGGTGAGTGAATTTTGACATGATAATAAAATACATAGTGTTTACTAAGAGACTCTACTAACTGATATGTAAGACAAAGTAAGTCTTTTTCAGACATAAAAGTCTGACTTGTATTTGATCAGAAGGAATAAAAGTTCAACTTTCCTCACAAAAGTCAACATTGACTCCACTAAATATTCAGTGAAGTATTCCATATGAATGTGGAAATGTAGAGCAAAAGCTTAGAAGTGGTCAAAACCTGAATGGTTTTGCTAAAGGAATTAGGGATCATGCAATAGCGACAGAATCTGAATATAATTTTTCTAACAAGGAGACACTTTTATAACAGAGATTTCAGAGCTATGCTCAATAGTCAGGTCATTAATGGTACTGAAATCCTTTTAGATGTTTTTATTCTCTTTGAGGTTTATACAGATTAAACAAGATACTTAAAGTGACATCATAATTACCCATTTACTACGTGGAATCTTGAGCAGGAGCATACTTGCTTCTTCTCTTGGATTCCTCTTAAAGATGGAGAGGTGGGTTTGCGCCTAATTTAGATGAGCTTGTTGGACCAAAGATATTTCCTGAAATTAGCTTCAGCTAGTAGGAGGTGTAGGTCCCAGATGCCCTGTCCCTTCTACAAAAGTAACTGAGTGGATGAGGTAGAAAAGAAGTCTGATTTGCTCACCTTCAAAATGTAAAACAAATTGGAAGAGTTATCCCAACTTAATGATGTCCATGAACTCAGCAGAAGGCTAGCATTTTGAGCATCACAGCCTGCTGTCTCGCAGCCCAGTCTTGCTTTCTGGCCCTACTTCATAGGTGTAATCACTGACTACTAAAGTTCTTATGTGTTGCTCTTTGTAACAGTTTGCATCCCAGGGAATCTCAGTAACACCTTAAAGTTCATGGCCACTTAAAACTGAACTGCTAACGGATCCAGCCTTTGCAAACTTGCAGAACTGAATTCTGCTCCCTAGATCTAGTGGAAAGTTGGAAAATGAAAACTGACACTGTAAAGTTGCACACCTCTGTTGTCATATTCTCAAACACATCAAACTCTCCTATCACACATGCAAATTACACACACACATACACACACAAACACACACACACACACACAGAGAGAGAGAGAGAGAGAGAGAGAGAGAGAGAGAGAGAGAGAGAGAGAGAGAATAAAAGTGCACTATTCAAAATTAATTTACTCTTCGCTTTAGGAATATCCACAAAATTGTAGTGGGATCAATAGCAGTATTCACAATTCAAAAAGAGTGCTTTGTAACATATTTCATGAAACTTCCTAAAGACATTTTCAAAACTATAAGCACGAAGGGGTAAAATATGAACTATTTCCAGATGGCTGACAAGTAATAGCACAATGATTATATTAGTGTGATGCCAAGTATCATTAACATTAAAATGTAAAGAAAGACTTCATGAAGATGTACAGATAAATTGAGAAAGATGATTATTTTTGGTAGTGCAGAAACTGGGTAATAGCAATCATTTTTCAGTTCTCAGATTAAATTATTCCTTAGACATCATAATGAATAGACCTCTTAGATATATGTGTACATAAAAATATTAAGTGCATTAGGAACTGTTGTATAATAAAACGCAAGTACTGTACAAACTAAATAACTTATGATTTTCTTAAAAATATTCTAGCAAATCAAACTTTTCAGAAAGAAATCACAACCCCATCAAATAAAAGTCTTGATAAACTGTGGAGCAATCAGAGTTATGGTCAATAGCAAATGGCCTCAGGGGGGCTGGTCTTAATGATGACTGGTATTGGAAAACCACTTAAAATAAAATGAGATGTTCACCATGCATCTATTCACTTACTGAACTAGATTTATGAAGTTTCTGGCAATATTCATGTACTCATTCATTTCTTAACATGTGGCTACTAATGCTCTAGTGTTTTTAGAGGGCATAAGCTAAATAGAAGACTGGCTTAACCTTCAAAGAGCACTTATTTACATAATGAAATATATGGTAATCAAATAGCAACCTCAATAACTACTATAACTACCATTTACCAAATGCTGTTATTTGCCAGGCACTGGGCAGTGTGATATATGGGCATTAGTCTGAATTCACATCAGCCATGAGAAGTAAATGCTATTTACTACACTCAGTGAATGATGGGCTATAAGAATGAAAGCAGGTAGTTTGCTTGCTAAAGTTTTTCAGATAATCAGAGGTAACTTTGGGATTTCAAAATAAATATGAATGACATCCTATTCTAACTACCATTCTAAACTGATTCATGGCCTCTATAAATACTATATGTTGATGTTAAACTACATATATAGTAACTGGATGACTAATAAAAACAGCAATTCCTCAAGTATTTAAAACACAAACCAGATTGTGATGGAGAAAAGGCGCTGTCTCTTCCTTTCATAGGCCCCTCATTCATCTGTCTTACCCTTTTCTTCTCTCTCCTTCCCTTTCTCCCCCTTCACCCCTCTATTTCTTGCCATGAAGTACTGTTTCAGATAATTTTTCTTTTAGATATATAATTGTATTGGCTACTTGACTCAACACATGTAAAGTCAAGGTGAAGTTAGTACTTCTTACAGTACTTAGAACTAAAAACCTATAATGTATTTACATGCATATTATATGTAGTCCAATAAAAATTTAATGGTTTTAAAAGTGTGTTTTTTTCTAAAAGAAAATTGTGTGTTTGTGTGCTTGTGTGCATGCATGTGTGCCTGTGTGCGTGCATGCGTGCGTGTGTGTGTGTGTGTGTGTGTGTGTGTGTGTGTGTGTGTAAATGTCTTCCTCAGAAATATAACTGTAGGAGGTTGGTTGGGATTTAAAAATTAGCTAAAGTCCTAAATGTCAGAAGCATGCCATCACATATTGTGTGGAAGAATCAAGTGACCATATAGAAATACAACCATTCAGACTCCTTGACTACCTGGGTTGCAACCGTACAAATCATAGTATTTATGAATAAATAATACATACTTTGGTAAATTTTTTATGGCTCAATTATTAATTCCCAATAAGTTGTCCAGGAGAAAAGGAAGAAACCTCAAAGCCAAACCAATAACGAAAGAAGCTGAAGGTGATTTCAGTCCATATTGAAAAGTCTGCCTGTCCTTGTTCTCACCTCACACGCCTAGTGGGTCCACAGGAAAAACTGTTTGGGATGAGTGGTTACTCTAATACACTGAGATTTCCCTCTAAGCAGAGAGTGTTCAAAAATCACATACATGAGACTGGACATCATCTTGGTTTAATTGATGTGAATCTACTGATGGAATTGAAGAAAAGAAAAGTTGGGGGACTAATACATACTTCCAAAGAATGAAATTAGTTTAATATTCTTTCATCTGTTAATAAAAATAAGGCTCAATATATTAGCAACTTCCCACTTAGTTAAATTATATAAGTCTAATTTATATTCCCATTTTTATTTGCCACAAAATACAATACCGTAACCCACAAAGCACAGCTAGGAGCGATTTTTGCTTACTTCATTATAAATAATAAAAAGCCCAGGATCCTTTCTGGAGAATTTCCATAAATGCTGCTATTAATCACAGAAAATTTTATTCATTTTAAATTTACTTAATGAAGTCCTGTGAGAGGGCAATAACTTTAGACCTGATGATATTTTTGACATTTACATTCTCTGAAATAATGACACTGAAGAACTCATTTGAAATAATTCTTTTAAATGGGCTGATTAAAAAGCACAGAAAACAGATATTTACAGTTTAATACTGTTTTATAAAGTTTTTTTCACTCTGAAAAAATCAGGAGGAAAATTAGACTCCTTTCATGATTCATTGGTATGTATTTATTTTGTTTTTCTAGAATACCATTAATTCAATATCAGATGGTTTTAGTAAATTTAAAAAAATGCTTATTTAACAATGACCTTTATAACCTCATGTTTGCTTCATTTAAGATGTTAAGTCAGTAAATAAAAATCAAAAGCCATTTCTCTCCTAACCTGCCTCTTTCTGGCTAATTTTCTATTAGCAGTATTACTAGTGTCTGGTTTTCCAAACTGGATAATTAGAATCATTCAATTCTTTCCTTTATCTACCATATGTGTTCTTTCTATTTTCAAATAATTAATCCTACATTCTCAGTTTCCATTCTAGTTTCCAAATGTAGTCAACCACTGTAATCCTCTTCACCCTACTCTCTAAGATCCCTGTGTGACCCTGAATCTCTATTCACTGGATTAAGTTATCGGACACCTGATATATCTAACAATATTGCCAGAATTTGAGTGGTTCTGTGGGGGTTCTCTGACAGAATGGCTGTGTGAACTTTAGGAAATGGGTAATTACTAACAAGCGTAAGCTTTGTGTAAAACTGGGCCAATTGAAGAACTCATCCTCTCAAGGGTGAGATTAAATAACACATAGATGACAGAGGAGATGATATCTGTCACATGCTAAACAGTCAAAATATTTGTCCCTTGCCTCCCCATCCCTAAATGCTATCATCCTTTGTCACTAAGTTTCCTGAATCTTGTTAAATTACTAATGCTCAGGGTCAATATTTGAATGCTTCATTTTCAAACACACATCAAATTTGCTTTTGTTTTTCCATTGTCTAGCTTCTGTCTTTTACAGGGATAATGCTATCAATTTTTATTTCGAGTGTATTAGGTACAGGATGCTTTGCTGACAATTACATCTGTCCATGGTCTGTTGTGTGGGAATAGAAGACATGCATTCCTTTTTAATGTTCATTGTTGCTCAGTAAGAATTCTGAGAACAAATGTTTAAAGTTGAAAACTACAATGCCCACAGCACTGGGCTACGTTTAAAAGAAGGGTGCTGGTTAGCAGGGTAACAATTTGGTGTGTTTTAAAACTTCTTATTTGTTGAACTTCAATTCATAGACATGTGATTACAGACACAGTTATGTTCTGTCCCATGCAATTATACATTCAAGGAAAGAAATGCTGAGCTCATACATCTTTGCTACACAGTCAAAGGTCTTGAATAACCTATTTTTAACATAGGCACAGGATGTACACACACAAGGAGTGTTAGAGGGATGGAGGAAAGGAGGGAATGGGGTAACTAATTAGGAAGGAATAAGATATTCTGGAAAAGGAAATTCAGAAAATAGAGGCAGTAGAGACAGAGTTATGAGTTGTGTGGATTGTTCTCGTTATTATTCAGCTGTGGGAAGTAGCTTCATAAAGGCATCCTTGGGTCAAATAAAAATGATGGCAGGTTTCCCACTATATATTTCTTGTAGATAGCTGTTCCCATTTAATCTTAACTATGTAATGATCTTGAAGATCAGTTACATTTTGATGAGTGACATCCCAGAATGCATAATCATACATTTTCTATGACTTGGACAATAATAGTACACATTCACAGCAAGAATAACCAGGAAGTAGTCAGCATTTGATAACATACCTAGTAAAACACAATCAATTATTCTCACCCTCAGTTGAATTGTATCTACCGTGCATGTAAAATAAGATGAAAAACTAGGGTACTAAGTGTGTTTATATCAGGGAATAAACAGCAGAGCAATATGTATAACTGGGATAAATCATTGTTTTACTGTTTCTCTCTCTGGGCCACTCTGATTTTCTCCCTTCTGTGTCATTTTATTTTATTGCAAAGTGTTCATCCTTTGATACATGTTTCAGCAGAGGGTTGCAATATATATTGTTGTTTGATGAATTAGACACCAGGTCCTTATACAAGATAAAATGTCTTTTATCAAACACAAATATTATAGAAACCTGTACCCAGGAGGAAAATGGGATAGACGGTCCACTTAATTTCCTTTATAGTTGAGGTGAAAAAACAGATGTGATCAAGAAATCAAATTGTGTGTGTGTGTGTGTGTGTGTGTGTGTGTGTGTGTGTGTGTGTTTACTGATGGCAGAAGAGTCGAGAAGGGTTTGCTGAGGGCCTGCTAATTCACAAAGCTCAGAACTGTCAGCACAATCACAAGGACAATGTAAAACATTAATGGTGAATACAAATTGCCCTTCCTTTCTGTGAATGACTGCTCTCTTTCTTCCTGCTTACTTCTTCCCAAGAAAAGGGGATAGTGATCACTTTACTATTAATTTATTTACATAGGTTAATTATCTTTACCGATACTCTGAGTTTATTTTTTTAGTTTATATATTATTAGGAATAAGATCTCTATAATGTGCCTACTTTTTATGATTAAGAAAAAAAAAAGGGTCAGATTAAGCCAGCCATTGTGGTATATGCCTTTGATACCAGCACTTGAGAGGCTAAGGCAGCAGATCTCTGTGAGTTCAAGCCCAGCCAGGCAGTAACAACACAAGGTGTTCCTGTCTCAAAATAAATATTTCAAATTAACTCAAAGAATGTATAATGTTTGACATGGATGTTTACCTTCAGAGAGAGAAGAGCTGTTATAATTAACATGAGTTATATCAGGACAGAATTTATATCTATTGTGTGTGTGTGTGTGTGTGTGTGTGTGTGTGTGTATTCATGCACAAAATACATGATGTAATTTCAGCTTTTCTTGTTACTGGAACTTAAAAATTCACAACTAATAATGCCCCATCTGCAGGACATCCTTCCTGCGACTCTTTTTCTAGCCCAGTTGCTCCATTGTTACTTACTTTTTTGTATCCCAATGACTATGTTTGTTGCTCTATTGAAGCTTTAATTGATCAAGGAAGTTACCGTTGCTGCAATATACAGAGTCATCGACAAAGTCTTCATGAACTACCTGAGACAGAAATAGCGTTTTATTTAACTCCTTTCTCTTTCCTAGTTTTTCCTCACTGCAAACTTGGAATCATTTTGAAGAGATTTCAGCTCATGTTCCTCTTACGTGTTTTAATGACAACATATAGTTTTTACAATAATCTCCATCCTACCTTGGGCACCATGTCTAGGTATGTTATTTCTTAACCATGATACTGTTTAACGAATCTCAGATCTGGAATCTGTTTCAAGACATTGAGTTGTAGATATGAAATTGCTACCTGCTGATTTGAGGAAAGAACCTAGGGATAAGCTGCCAATGCTGCTGGGAAGTGGCTAACCTTCTGCCAGATGTCTACACAGTCAGCATAAGCTCAGCTACAGAGAACAACACGTTCTTCAATTCCCTTTAACTCCCTGCCCCATCCCCTCTCGTCTCCTCATTTCCTTTCCCTTTCTTCCATGTCCTCCTCTTCCACCTTCTCCTTTCCCTGTCCCACCTATCCCTTCTCACTCCAGTTACCTCCTCCCTTCCACCCCCTCCTTTCTTCCCTGTCACCCCCTTTCATTTTCTTTCCCAACCCTGCCCTCTCTTCAGCTCTATATCCATCCTTCCCCGTCTCTTCCTTCCCTTTCTTTTCATTCCCAGCTCTCCCCTTCCATGTTTCTTTCCTACAGGCTTTCTCTTCCATTTCCTTACCTTCTCCCCTCTCCCTTGAGCCAGTCTTCCAGCAATGACAGGTATCTTTTGCAAAGTCCAATGTGAGTCCTACCATGGATTCATGGCTATATGCTCTAGAGCTGCCCAGAGAACTGCCCAAGGCTTTATTGATTAGCTTGCTCATATCTTGATATTTATTTTCTCCACTCAGCCTTATTGTCATCGAGTCTACTAGTGGTCTGTTTGTGTACTCTAAATACTATCAACCTAAGCTTGTTATTTTAAAAGGTTCAGACTTGTCAAGGTTGATAAGAGTTTAATATATGTTCTACATGTTAGGTTTCTTATCTTTTCCAATATTATCTTTGACAATCTTTGCCCATCCAACAGATTTATTTCAGGACAAAATATAATGCATAATACACATAACTTTCATTGCTTAACTCTTTGAATCTTAACAATCTCAGAAGCCTTTATCATTTATGCTACTTCAGGTTTGAAAAATGGAAGGGAGTTATCTTTCAAGATAATTCTGAATTTATGTTTTATATCTCATCATGATTAACTATAGGTTATATATCACTGGTCAGTTGGTAGTCTCATGAATATGAGACTTTGAAAAACATAGGCAGTGTTTAGTTTCCATTTTCTTTAAAAGAAAACAAAACAATTATGGAGGGCTTGTGCAGATGTTTTGAAAGAATTTGGATCCTTGTTTATGTTCTTAAATTAGATAAACCTGTGAAACTGTCACAGGGAGAGCTCATAAAGTCATTTCCTTATGTGAATCTGTATTTCATGTTCCTTTATCATTCTTTTAAATCAGAGCTTTGTTAGAAGTGAGTGGATCATTGTTAGAAAATAATACCATACAGTGTAATATGGAAGCAGATATAGTTCATTCTATTTAGTCAATGTATAACTGTATACTATTGATTATTTAAATTAGAACAGCACATGATAATTTGGACTTGTAGAATTTTAGAAGTTCATTTAGTTTAAATTTTGAAAAATGTTTTTAAATAAGATATGATTAATGAATATGTCATGAGTTTATTATCTATAGGAGCCTTACCTAGAAATTAAGGGACAATCAATAATTTAAAATTGTGAAGTAACATCTGGGCATGACAGCACATGCTTGCAATTCTAACAGTTGAGAGGTTCAGGTAAGGGGACTTTTAAAGACCAGCATGTGCTACAAAGCAAGTTCTTGGCCACTCTATGCTTTAAGTGAGACTGATTAACTAAATAATTAATTAATTAAAAAAATTAAGTAAAATTACAGAATACAAATGCTCTTAACTTAACCTCATAAGAAAATAATTGATAAAAAGCTAATGAATCAATTGTAAGTAAAACAAAATTTTAACCTAATTTTTATGTATATTCATGAATATTTTAAAAGAAGATCAAACTCCAGTCATGTTTGATTCCTTTCATTCTAATTATTCACCTCTTTAATTTTATTTACTCAACATAAAATTATAGTCCTAGCTAAGAAGAATTAAAAGTATTTTATCTATAAGTCTTGGTATTTGTGTAATGATAATCACAATGTAGAGTTAGTAAATGCTCAGTTTAAGTACCATAAGATAATTAAAATATATGATGGAATTTGAAGAAGTCATTATATCTTATTCTTTCAAGCTCTTTTCTTTTTATGACCATTGGTAGAAATCTGCACTACTGTATTAATAATTGTTTGAGTCTTCCCACTCTTGGCCACTAAGACAAATCTCAAGTGCTCTACAGACTTCAGAATAACTTCTGCTTCTGGTTTCTGTCATGCCATGTCCTTTGCCTGAAAATTTTTCGGACCTGCCTGGACTGAATCTACCAGGCTGAGCTAAATCCCCAGGGGAGTCCTTGCCCTGGAGGAGATGGGAATGGGGGGTGGGCTGGGGGTGGGGCAGGAGGAGGGAGGACAGGGGAATTCGTGGCTAATATGTAAAATTAAATTAAATTATAAAAGAAAAAAAAAAGAAAAAAATTTCATAAGCTCATCTCAGACTCTCTCTCTCTCTCTCTCTCTCTCTCTCTCTCTCTCTCTCTCTCTCTCTCCCTCTTTTTCAGTTTTGAGCTACCTGTTAAATTCCAGCAAGTCTTTCTTTGCTAGTCACCATGAAAGCATGGCTCTTAGATATTCTCCTCACTTTCTTGATAGAAAACCCATAGCAAAATAAAATAACTAAAAAACCTTTCAATAGCTTATGAGGTGGTCCATGCTGGCAAGCTTACATAATTTTGATGGGCTTCTGCTTGGCCTACTTATGGCCACTTTTGTAATTCCCTTTCACTTCCCAGTCCCTTTGTGCCTTCATGCTACTCCTATGTCTTTGAACATGCAGGTTACAACTTGTTATAAGAACAAGAACACTGATCAAATTACAGGTCCCATGCCCCTTAGCTGGGACTAATTTCAACCTTAAAGTGTGATCGCATTCTATAGTACAGGAACTAAGAGCTTCAACAGACACAGTCAGCCAAGCAAACTCTCATCATTCTTTATAACTTTGGCCGTGACTCAATTTTAAAGATTTTTTATTATTATCATGAACTTTTTTTTTATATGTTCCCCCTTCCAATGTCATCTCTGTGAAGGTAGGGCGTGTATGTGTGTGTGTGTGTGTGTGTGTGTGTGTGTGTGTGTGTGCGTGTGCACTTGTGTGTATTTATATCTCCTCTGAATATCATGATTTGTAGTTTCCAACTGTGTATGCAGCACAAGGCAGTGAGTAAGCATTGGGAATTTATTGAAGTGGCCAGTATATTTCATTAAGGGTGATTTATGCCATTAGAAAACAGAAATTAGTTTTGCTGTTAATTTTAGATTATTTATCTCTTAACAAGAAAAGAAATGCAGAAAGTTTTCTCTAAAGAACCAGCTGGAATGGATTGCTATAGGCTTTGCAGCAAAAATGATTTCCTGTCTACTAGTGCTTAAATGTAAGGAAGCCTAGGCACTACACTTACTATGCTTCCTTGCTCTAACAGATAGAATATGAGAACATTTCCTGCTTTAATTTGCTTTGGGCCAGTTCTCAGCTAATGTTCGGGGAGGGTCTTAGTTTCCTATTGAGACACGACACCATAATCCAGGCAACTAATGAAATAAAGCATTTCATTTGTGGGGCTACAGTTCCAGAGATGGTAGAGACTGTTATCACTCGAGGTCCAAACCTGGCAACATTCTGGCAGGCCTGGATGTCGTAATTGAGAGCTGACATGTAGAGACAACAGCAGAGGGAAGGCATAGTTTTAGGGGGAGGGGCAGGAAAACTAGGGGTTGGCGGTAGGCATAGGGGTAAGGGTAGGAGTAGGGTTAGGGCCAGGGTGCAGGCACTAACTGAGAGTGGCATGGACTTTTGAAAGCTCAAAACCTGACCCTAATGACACACCTCTTCCAATGAGGTCATATCTTCTAATCCTTCCAAATAGTTCAGGTACTGGGGACCAATATTCAAACACGTGAGCCAACAGTGGAATTCTCTTCAAACTATCACAAAGTAGAGTCCGAGTCTTAGGGTGAGAGAGAGAGTCATTGCCATGCTGACGCTACAGACTGGAACTAACCTCTGGAAAGGGCATCTATCAGTCAAAGTACTGACATTGGATTATTACCTGAGCAACAAAGGCTTTGGTTTGGGCCTTACTCCTCAGAGCAGTTAGCCTTATGCCAATTCACTCACTCACATGTGCACTTTAGCTAGTAAAGGGGACTTTGCCTCATGTCAAGAAATGTAATCCTAATGGCACCTTATGTTACTTTCGGTAGTTGCTGGTAATGTGGTCTGAATAGGTGAGTCCGAAAAGCCTTTATCCTAAAGGCTTGATATGGAGCCCGTGGTACTCAGGTAATGGGGTTGACTCGAGAAAGTTAGGTTAGTGGAAAATCCCCCATGAGTAGGGTTACGAGACCACATCCCCTTCCATCCTTCTGTTTTCAGGAAAGAAAACAAAAAGGTCAAGGTCTTTCCCTGTCACAGAATCTCGGGAGGACATTCTGCACTGTCACAGGACTAAGGCAATGAGGACAAGCAGTGATGGACTGCAAACATCGAAACTGTCATGTGATAGAAACCCTCCTTCCTGTAAGTTAATCCTCTCAGGTTTTTGTTCAAGGGACAGGACGCTAACTCACACAGCTGTTGACTGTTAATAGTGTATAAGCTTCACAACTGCTTCCTCAAAGCCAAACTCAGCACCTAATTTATATTCTCCGAATAAAGAAAATGACTTCATTTTTGTGTGTTGAAATTTTGCTTTGGTATTGAAGGCAGAACGCTTTGCTGATGACACAATCAAAATAATGTAAATGTAGTTTAATAAACTGTCATTGATTTCTACTTCCAGAAAAGCACATGTAATTATGTATTTCCATATGTGTACTAAGATTTAATATACTTTGAGAGAGTGAATACTACCCAACAGAAACTTAAAATCTAGTTGAAATAAACTACCACTTGCCTTTGTAATTTTTGATCCTACATAAAAATACAGGAATTAATTATGAAAACTTATGTGAGGTGTCATATTTTTACAATTATTATCATTACCATGATCGTTTAAATAAAAATATGAAAGAGTTCCATTTTCTTAGGGAAATAAAAATAATATTATTCTTACTTGTAAATAGCTACAAAATATGATAGGATATTTCTAAGTGACAGACATTATTACTAAGACAAAGGTTATCATTAAGAACTTTCTCCATGAAGAAATATCCTGTTCCTGTCCTGTCATCCTGGGAGGTTATCAGAGCCAAGTAATCCATCACTATTATTTTCTGTGAAATTGTGTTCCCATAGTAATTTTATGTGAGTCTCATTAAAATTTTCTCAGATAAGTAAGTTAGACTAGCTATAGCATGTTAGATAAAACTAAAGTTCTCAGGTGTAACATTTATTTATTTTATGTCAGTGAATTGAAATCAGAAGGGTAGCAATGATAATTCCCTCCTTACATTTTTTATTCTCCTCGTCATCATATAATTTACTGGACAGAAGCTTAGTTTTCATTCTGAAACTCCTTTGAAACAATATTCTCTAATGTGTTTCCCGTGGGGGATATTTCACAAAAGGGAGATTGTAGCAAAAACAAATTAGAGAAATAATACATTGGAACAAGCAAAATTTAAATATTAAGATACAGTACCCCTGTCTTGACCCCCATACTATTTAAGCATGCCTTTAAGCATCTCAGATGGATACCTACAGGGAGAACACACATTTAACAATAAAAAGATTAATTCAGAATCAAACTTACTGTATCAATTGTATTTCCACCTCATTTTCTGGGATCGGGAGAAGGTGATGTTTGACATTTAATGTGAATCTCTAGAACATGCTGACATGTTTTAAAATCTTTAATCAGAACAATAGCATCTCTGTTCACTAATATTGCCTGTTCAAACTCAATCAATCATTAAGTTCAATTATAATTTATAATTTAGATATGAAAAGATAAAACCTCAGGCTGGCAGTCATTCTCAGGTTACATTTGTGATTTCACATTCCCCCTTTACGATCTACCATTGTGGTTAGAATTGCAGTTTTTTGAAAATAAGAGTGCCTTGGTGACTGATACAATGGTACAATTTCTAATCAGTTTCCTGGGCTCTCCCTGCCTGCCACATTTGGTCATTTTTTTTTATAGATAACAGCTTCTAATTTTTTAAAAATGTTTTTACTATATATTTTGTTTAATCCTTGCATATTGACATCTGTAATCAATGAATTTTCTTACATGCTCTGTTGATTTTCCTCTGAGCATTTTCTTTTCTCCTTCCCTCCCTCTGGCTGTCTCTTTCTATTCCCTTCTTCCCTTCTTCTCTCCTTTCCTTCCTCTTTACCTTCCTTCTTCTCTCCCTCCCTTCTTCCCTCCCTTCCTTCTTGTTTTGCAATTTGTCTAGATTTATACAGCTATTAGTCCATAATGTCCTCTACCACAGAACAAGACAGTGTATGCTTCAGGTTGCAGAAAGATGGGTCATCCCTAGGACTAATACTTTGAACTCTTCAGTCAGGTATGGCTTCATTCAGTTTATTCCCTTAGCTTAGGTAGAGCATGAATGTGAATATCAGAGAGTGTAATGGGAACTGTTTAAGATCATGACCATGATTCAAAAATAACTCTCTGAGGTTTAAACAGCACAACCCATATAAACTCGGTGTGTGTGTGTGTGTGTGTGTGTGTGTATGTGCGTGTGTGTGTGTGTGTGTGTGTGTGTGTATGTGTGTGCATATTAGTTAATATTAACTCCACTTTGAATTGTACATGTGCAACTTAAGCAAGCTACTCCCCCATGGATGTTAAGACTATACTTTTTGGTATATCTGACTTAACTATGTGTAACTTTAGAAAGCAGCTTTTTTTCACTTCTTTGTCATCAGTTCTCAAAATATGAATATTAAAACACCTAAAAGGACACATTTAATCACTTCTGTAAGACTATATAAATTATCTACATGATTTAGATTTTAAAGTTACAGATGATTAATGAAAATGTTGAAGTGGTATTCCCTGCTAAATCTTTAATTGCTGTAATGAGTGACTTACCTAATAGCATTTAATCTTAGCCACAAAAACTAATTTTAATGTATTCTAAAGCTTTACATACAAATTCCAAAGTGTTTTTAGGGAATGTTTAATTTTATTGCTAAACCTTAATTTTGACTCTATTATGCATGTAATTGCTTTTTTTGTCCATCTCTCGAAACTACATATAAAAATTATTTACATAACAATAAACTTTATATTTCCATTTTCTTATTATAACAAACTTAAGGATAAAACTAGAGTGAAGAGAACACAGTTTCTTTGTAGAATTTTTCTATATTTTATTCTTTTTGTCTATATTTCCAACTCATGTGAATAAAGAGCAATAAATTAAGCAAATATATAATCAATATCCTATAAATCTATATCATGGTGTATAGACATCCAGGATTAAATAGATAAAAGTTATTTATTTCCCAACCAGATATTATACTGAATATCTCTCATGAAACAAAAGCTATGTGCTCCACAGCCTTCCTGACCATTCTAGGAGGTAAATACTCTGCCTGCATTTATGATGCAGTCTGTTTTAAAGAGGACATGTTACAGCAGCAATGGAGTAAAACAGAAAGCTTAGATTTTATAAATTGATTTCTAAAATGTGCTATTTTCTTTATCAAGTTGTAGGGTACAAAGAATATAACACAACAGAATAACACAATGTGGAACTTAAGGAATTTGAACAGAGATGTAGAATGACGTCAACTTATTTACTCCTCAGTGTTTTGTTTTGCAGCATTCCTGATTTGTTAGGCAGTTTATGAAGATCTAAGGAAGATAAACTGGAGGCCCTCTTACCTGACAGTCTTACTGTGTTATATGTGGTATGTAGTGATGTTTGGGGAACACACTAAGGAACATGACTTCCCCACTCAATGTATTTGTTACATTGCTGTGACAATGTAAGGAAGAAGAGATTTATTTTGGCTCATGGTATCTGAAGGACTAGAGTCAATCATGGTGTGCGATGCATAATGGAAGAGCTCTGAAATAGACAGAGAGTACAGCTGAGGTGTCTCCCATTTTTATCACACTCAGAAAGGAAGGAGTGGGCAGTTAGTGGCCAGGATATTTTCCTCCACAGGGTTTGCACCTACTTTTTAAAAAGTTCACAAGCTCTCACGCAGGTCAGTGCCACCAACCAGAAAGCAAGTGTCCGAACAGATGAATTTGAAGTGGACAATTCAGATTCAAGCCATAATCTAAGAAGTGAAAAAGGGTGAAAACGGAAATGTTTCAAAGATAATCTCCATTTCTTCTGGATATTTATAGAGAAGTTGAAAATTTAAAAATCACTTTATACCAAAATGTCAGAACATTTAAGCTGAAGTTAGTCACAAACACTGAAATCAATTTTTGGACTCAGCAAAGTATATCAATTCTCTATGACTGTAGTGAAACCAGATGGGTAGACATCACCATAGTGGTAGGTCATCTATTCAGTCTTTCATGGAAAGATTCAATAAAATATGCATTTGTCTAATTCAGTGATTGTTTCTTTCTTTAAGACTGGATCTCTATGTAGCCCTGGCTGTCCTGGAACTCAAAGCAACCTGGCTTCAAACTGGTAGAAATATGCATACCTCTGTCACCAGAGAGCTGGTATTAAAGTGTGCACCACCAAGCCTGGCCTGTGCTCAATTATTTTTAAACAGCCAAAATAAATAAATAAGGAAATACATAAATAAACAAATAAATAAATAAATGAATAATTGAGTAAACAAATGTGTTGTTTAGTGTAGTAGAATATTTAAAGGTGTGTTACTTTTGTTATGTTGCATTTGTTTAACTCTGTGAAACTGTGTTACTCTGCCTGCATAAAACACCTGATTGGTCTAATAAGGATGTGAATGGCCAAGTTCTAGTGGGTAACAAAAGCAATAGCAACTTGAAAGTCAGACCTTATTGCTAAAGACTCCATACACTTTGATCATTGGACTCTGAGAAGTCAAACTTTATTGACCAGGAAACTTCTCCCCTGCTAATTGGCTTTCATAGTGCCATAAGGCACTGTTCATGTTGCTCAGGAAGAACAGTTATGAATACTATTACTCAGGTATAAACCCTGGAAGCTAAAGTAACAAACATCCTGACAAGAAATATCCGTGAATGGACTTGTGGCATGAGTGTTATAGGGGTAACCAAAAACTTTCTAGTTATATTTAAAGCCCACTACATAGAAGAAAAACACGCCTAGTACAGCAGATGTGGCTAAGAACCCATAGCTGAGAAAGTCCTAGGTCCTTGTGTTGAACTTACTGCTATTCTTTTTCTACATGAAGATGGAATCAAACTGATTTCTAAATATGTATCTTTATCCCCATAGGTTAGTCCCTCTCACTCCTCATCAGAGAACTGTCAGTGCAGCTAATGAGGATTAATACTGAGACTTACAACTGGTAAAAGTGCAGAAACAAGTGTCTGTAGAATGCTATCATAAATGGAATATGTATGTATGTATGTATGTATGTATGTATGTATGTATATATCACACCCTCATGAGCCAAGGCTAAGAGAATATTGAGGAAGAATGCCTGAAATCCTATGGCAACTAGAGTCCTTAAAGAGAGCTGATATTGAACAATGCTTTCTAGAAATGAAAAGAATGTTTCCCTCTTGCACACACAGAGTCTGTGGTTGTCAGTGAAAGATAGGATCAAGCCAGTCAACATTCCAGAGTTTTTGGAGGTCCACATAAACCTACCTGTGCAGAGTATCTGTTGACATTATTGGCGGGTAGGAAGGGAGACAGAGGATCCATTGGCATTGTTGGCTTCTTGGGACTTATACTTTAACAATTGTCAACACTGATTGATTTACGTGGTTACTGACATCACTAAAGAAAACTGTGTTAATGACATTGCTAAGCTTCATCAGATTAGTAGCCAGGGTACACTTTGAATAATTAGTTATTTCCTCTTAGGAATTGGATCAGACATGGAATCCTCATCATCCCCACATAGTCATAGAAACAGGACCCTGTTGATCTCATACAGACAGTTGGCCATGGCAGCACCAAATCTAATACTATAATTATAAAGCCTGTAATTTACCTATTCAGAATGAAAACCCAAGAGTAACAGAGAGAAAAAGCAGAGTGCAGGCAACATGAGTGGAGGGGACAATTCAGAAGTAACTTCTTTAGTGATTGTATTATCAATGCACAATCTTAAAATAGTATAATATGTTCTAAAAAGAAAGTAATGTTTCCAATTAAGAGAATAGTGTCAATATGTAATTGTCCAAGTATTAGACAATATAGTACACACATTGAGAGTGAGGGCATCTATGTGATATTTTCCTTTTGTTCTTGTCACACCCCACTCAAGGGATCCAAAACCTGCTTGTCTAACATTTCATTTTTACTTTGGAAGAATTGTCATGGAATCTACTTAAAATGAAGTTGCTACATTTTAAACAAAATATTTATTAGTGACATGCTATGCATTTCTGTTTCATAATTATAATTAAATGATGATATAATAAATATTTTTTCTATTAATTCATTTTAGTAGAAATAATTACACAAAATGTTTTAGATGCATTTGAATACTGCAATAAACTGTTCAGAACTGTGAGTTTCAAATACAAAATTCATATTTCAGCCAGGCGGTGGTGGCGCGCGCCTTTAATCCCAGCACTCAGGAGGCAGAGGCAGGCAGATCTCTGTGAGTTCGAGGCCAGCCTGGTCTACAAAGCGAGATCCAGGAAAGGCACAAAGCTGCACAGAGAAACCCTGTCTCGAAAAACAAAACAAAACAAAAAACGAACAAACAAACAAAAAAGAAAAGAAAAGAAAAAATTCATATTTCAACTTCAATTTGAAGCATATGATATCCTTGGTAAATACAGAAGAAATACTTCTAAGGAGACTGTTTCCTATTCAAGTTTAACCTAACTATCTTATGTAATGTATATATGTGTAACTTTTTTTTTTTTTTTCGAGACAGGGTTTCTCTGTGTAGCTTTGCGCCTTTCCTGGAATTCACTTGGTAGCCCAGGCTGGCCTCAGACTCACAGAGATCCACTTGCCTCCGCCTCCCGAGTGCTGGGATTAAAGGCGTGCGCCACCACCGCCAGGCGTAACTTTCTTATATACTGATTCTAAGCATAAGTTATCAAGGGCTCACGTCAAATTGCTAGAGTTTATATCTTCAATATTTGGCTTCCTTATCCTATTAAAACCGAGAAAACTAACTGTAAGTATACATGTTTAATAAATTTCAATTTACACTGTCACATTCATTAGTTGGTGCTGTACACTAATACAAGTTCATTGATCTTCTTCCAACTCTCCCTTGTGAGTAATTTCATTCTTAAGGAGACGTCATTAGATGTAATAAGTGGTGGCACTCCACTTCAACCAGTGAGTCTGGCTTGACAGCAGAAACATCCCGTTAATAATGACATAGAAAGTGACTTACATAATTTCTCATATTGTAACATGTAATTCATTGCAATCATGGAAAAAAATTCCATATGTAGTCATTTAGTGATGAATTATCTTGAAATGTACATATTTAGGATATTGCTTAAATCAACTGCTTAAAGTACTTTTAAACAAATCTTCATTTTATTAATGCCATGGGGAGGTAATTTTAAAAACTTTCACTCACTGATTTAAATATAGAGTATTATTTAAAAACCTACTTCAGGTTTTCTATTGATAGAAAGATTTCCTTTTACTTTCTATAATTTTGATTTACACACACATATACAAACACTGTGAACACTGGAGGAAAAGTTATTAAATATTTTGTCTCAGGATATATTTTTATTCTAATTTTAATTATGTATACCTATGTGTGGATATGGACATGTGAGTACAGTGTTTTATATATATATATATATATATATATTTCTCATAATTACCTGTGAGCTTGAAAATTATTTCCAATTTTTTCAATGTGAAGGTTTAGAAAACACATCACGTTTAATCAAAGGAAAGAATGCTTGAAATCTTACAAACAGCGATACCAGAAAGAACTGTATCACTTTATTGAAAAAAAAAAAGAAACAAATAAACTTCACCAGTGGCAATTTCACAGATAATATAGATGCTTTTATTAATGTATAATATATTGGGTGACTGACATTTATTTCCTTTATGTCCTTACCTGATATGAATCTTTAATTTTTAACGTATTCTTTTCATAAAAGTATTTGTCACAAAATGTTCACGAATTTAGCTTCTGTCCATTTTTTTTTAAAAGGTGTACAATAACCCTTTGAATGACAGTCCCATCCCTAAGCCTTTGCACAGAGGAATCAAAGTAGAATATGGAATTGAGACTACTAATCATACCACGCTAACCCTTCCAGTCCCTGCCTATGTGTATGGGTGTCTACATATGTGTTCGTTCAGAGCGTAGCAGTACGTCATACACAAAGTCGCAAATGATTTCAGGCACTGTCACCATTTTCAGGTGTTGTGGAGCAATTTCCTCAAACTGAAACATCTGCTCCTGGAGAGAAGAGGGAGTCTCAGGAAACTCAGGAGCCAACTAAATGCAGAAGTCCCAGGATGTTGAAACTTCGATGATGAGTCACAAGGTTCCATAAGTCGTGAACACTTGCTGGGCAGAGGAGGTTCTGACCTGTCAAGCAGCCTGCCTGTGCTGCGGAGAGCTCCAGGGTGGGCTGTGTTAGTGACTCATCACCCAGGCTGAGTTGAACTTTACAGTGCTGGAGCGGCATCTGAGTCACCCATGGTCCTGTAAGTAAGCCCACCAGATTCACAGGTATGTCAAAAGTGACTTTGGTGGGATTATTAAACTGATTTGCCATTAGTTTTCTATCTGCAGTGAGTAGGTGTTTGTTCACTTCTGTGTTCAAAAAGCCAAACGTGAACCAATGAAAAGTATAAGTTATTGTATGTGTTTTGAAGACTAACAAAGTTGAGGAATTCAAATGTTGAGATATTTTGATAAACACGGTGCTTTATTACTTTGATCAAAGGCGATGTCCCAGGATATATATATTCTGATTTATGCCTTGAAATTCTAAATATATTTTTCTGCTAGGGTGTAGCATGGTGCTAGGTTAAGATTTATTAAAAATGACTAAAATATATAAATTATGAAATGTTTAAAGAAAAAAGAAATCGATGTACTCAAAAATGAGAACTACAAGGGGGTTAGTATAATTTTAAAAGTAAATGAAAAAATTACACGATGATATAATAATAGTGTTTGGAAAAAAAATAGCACAGCAATTCCAAATTATGGTATCAACAAGAGCTACTTTGGACTTCATAGATGTGGAAGAATGTGACCAAGAATGCACTGGTTAGGCAAATGAATTATATTGATTTTAACTACTCCAAAATGAAAAAGAAAATGGAGGAGGATGGTTAAAAACACTATGATTATTTCTGTCTGGGAACTCAGGATGAGCAGAAGGCAGACCACACTGGATATGTAATTGCCTAATTAAAGTCTAAAGACACTCTGCCAAAGGGACGCATGAGCATTGGATTGGTGAGTGGCAAATGATCAAATATTTGGAGCTGAACCCTCTGAGCATTAGAACAGATTGAAGCCATCTATTTCCTCAACTACAGCGCCTTCTGGTGCTACATGGAACACAATTGCTAAAGTAATAAACACCCCTAAAGTACTGAAATTGAAGCAAAGATTTAGTTATTAAGACACATGTAAGTAAGTATCATTACTCTGGTAAGATCAACAGGATTTTAGGATCATCAGACTAATTAAGTGGTCCACTACTCTCATAGGTTAGAACTTCTATGCCCTTCCTATGGCACATCATGGGCACATGCATATGCTTCTAAAGGGAGTATGAGATGACTATGGTCATCACTAATTATAATCTCGATAGGGATATTTATTTAAATACTTTTGAAGATTCTTTCAAACAGACAAAAATATTATATAAGACACATTTTGAATGTACAAACCCAAGAAACTTGTTGAATACAAGAAAATGTTCAGATATAGCATATGTTTGACTCCCTTTATCCTGTCAATTCTTATATGACTTCCATTAGTTTTTCAAAGAGTTGACAAGTGTGAACGATTCTCTTTGACTTTTTCTTTCACATATTGTAAAAGAAATCATGCTCACAAGTCTATAACATCTCATTTGAAATAAGCAGCAGGTTCTCCCATTTTTACTATTTACATTGCTGGTTATATTTTGATTTTTCTCACTTATTTAATTTGAGTCACAGAAAGAAGCTAAGTATTTACAATTGAATTGCATATTATTTTAACTTACACATCATTGTGAAATATTTTTGAATCTCTGAAGCACTTGTTATGTGTTATCTATATAGTTGTCATTTGTGGTTGGTTTACCATATTCAACATAAAACATTGTAGAAAGGAGGATGAATATAAAAGAAACTTACATGGTAAGGAAATGAAAGTACTTGTGCATATGTACGTGTGTGTCAGAGAGAGAGAGAGAGAGAGCATTGTTTGTAAGTATGTGTACATGAAAATTAACTAAAGATAATATGGTGAACATTGGTTTTTATCAGAAACATTTAACGTTTTATTCATGCAATATTCTGTGGAGATAATTGAAGTTGCATTCTGCCAGCATCACAGTCTGCTTTTATTGAACCTGAAAAAAGCAAAGGAACTATGTATACAGAAATAGATGATAGATATATAGAACTCTTAATTGAAATAAAAGGATTTTTAAATCTTTGCTTGTTTATATAAAACAGTATCGCTCTAATCTTTCTCATCAAAGAAGGTTATGAAAGGATATTTTGGTTTGAGAAAACATTTGACTTAAAAGTATTTTATCTAAGAAGCTAATATGAGTTAGAGCCTCAACCACATGTCTTTGCAGAGTCTATGGAATAATCTACTTATTGGAATAAGATTTCCTATTTCATGGATCATTAAGGTTTTTCAAGTTATTAAGATGTCCTATTCAGATCAGGAACAAGGGCATTATAAAATGGCTTTTCTACCTGTAAGATACCTAAGGGTATATCCTGCCAGGTTTGGGTCATCTATAGTGCTCACACCTACAGGAAAGAAGACTGTATCTAATTGCTCTAAGTGACAGAAACATTTTTCATGGTATGTAAATTTTTATCTCTGTAAAACATCAGATGATTTTTTTGTTATAAGCTCTTAGCCAGCTGAAATAAATCTTTCTCTTTTATATCTTACCATCACAAGTATTTATACATATTATTCATGTTAACCCATCTGTCAACATCTATCTTAGCCATATAGATTACCATATATATTATGTGTCCTTAATTTTCTTTATCAGATTATAGGTCTCTTTTCTTTCGTAATTTTTCACTATCTTTAATATGACTCTGATCTTTCAATTTGTCTTTTTGTGAAAGAAGAGATAGGAGAAAAAAGAAGAAAGAAAACCCAAGAGACATATTTAAAAGATATATAATTTTTGTGATAAAGGACATACATTTTCTATTATATATCAATCAACTATTTGATTTTCAAGGAAAACATGGAAAATATTTCATATTAATTGACTTTTGTGTTAGATAAAAATCATTAATATCTTAGTTACTTTATAACCACATGCTACTCAGTATCTTATTAGGCCAGAAGCATAAATAACTACTATATTAACAGCATTGTCTTTTAAGTTTCTACATACATTTTATTTTATTTACTATTATAATTATTATTGCTCTTATTGTATGTCTGTCTGTATGGTAGAAGTGTGTTTGAGAGATAGAGATAGAGGAGAGAGAGAAAGAGAGAGAGAGAGAGAGAGAGAGAGAGAGAGAGAGAGAGAGAGAGATCAGGGGCACGTGGACCATGCACACACAAGGAGGTTTGTCAACAACTGTGTGGCATAAGTTATTCCCTCCATCTTTACATGGTTTCTGGGTGTTTAGCTCAGGTCATTAGGCTTGCATCACAGAGCAGACAGCCGCACACCGTGTTTTAAAACTGCAAACAGAATGTTTGGCTGATCATTGACTGATGAGTATGGATTCTTCTACAAAAACCACTCTCCCAACTTTGGAGTCTGAGTAGGCATTTGCACAACTTGAAAGGGCTTCAAAGTATTTAGACACCACACTTTGCAAGATTTTAGATAGAGAAAATGAACTCATAAACTGAGCATTTTTACACATACAAAGTGCAAATATTCTTATATTAAAGTAAATAAAGATCAGTAATAAATGTTGCCATTTAACCTTATCATGTGTCATACTTTATTTTCCTTTATAGCAAGACAGAAAAACAAATGAACAAACAACAACAAAAACAAAAAACAAAAAAATCTCAGCATGGAAACTCCTTTCCCCACTCCCCTTTCTTCCCTCTAGCCCATACCAGGCCTCCTTTCTCTAATTCTTCCTAAGCCCCTCCCACTCCAAAATTGATGGTCTCCGATTAATTACTATTGTTATACACACATATTCACAAATATAAAAATATGACCTTTCTGAGTCCCTTTTGGTTGTTTGTGCTTTTATAATTTCAGAAATGACAACTTTGCATTGGACAACTAATAAGGGGCTCATCCCTGGGAAATGTAATTCTCCCTCTCTCAAAAGTAATTAGTTGCCTGTTCTTTGTTTAGGATGGGTTGGTGTATAATTTCCCCCCTTCCACATTCCAGAACACTACGGAATCTGTTGTGAAACTACCTCTCCTGGAAATGGCTGCTACAACAAGACCTGAATAATAGCAATATATAGGAAGCTACTTTTAAATAATCATCACCAGAGACTAGATTATTGTTTGCATCCATTTTGGCCAAGCACATTGATGTTATCCACATTTTCTAACATATTCTCTCAGATTCAACATTTCTTTTCTTCTTTTCAGATTCTTAAGCCTTCCAGAACAAGAACTGCTAACTACTTGCATGTTTTTTTTTATTTTTTTGGGGGGAGGACGTGTTTTTGTGGTTTTGATGTTCCCAAGAATTTATTTCTCTTTCATTTTGAAGACACAGAACACAATGTTTTTCTATAGTTTTATATATCAATCTTAGTAACTGCAAAGCATTTTGCTATTTAAGGGACTTCAGTGATAAACAAAGCAAAACATATATGCAACCATGGTGCTTATGTTCCAGTCATAAAGCAATAATTACTCAAATAGAAGATATGTAAGTATTAATAGTGACAGGTGCTAAGAAAAGAGTGGCCCTGCTCTGCTGTTAACTCTTCTCTAGGGTGTTCTTAAACAGAGTAGTGGTAGGGGGTCTGTATTCCACTTCATGGATAGCTCCTTAGCAGGAGAGTCCAGGTCTTCATTTTTATAAAATTCCACATAGTGTCTAGTAGAGATGCTGCATCATGTCCTCAATAAATGCATGTTAAATTGCATGCAGGTGTGCTCACTGGGGGCTTTCTGCTCAGCATTAAAGTGATGCTGTCGACCACCTGCTTCAGACATAGCTGGGCTTCTTGTTAAAATGCAGACCCCTCTGAGACCTTTTGAGTAAGAATCTATGGTGGAAACAGAGAACTTCAAATTTCAATTAACTTCCCAAGTGATTTTCGTGCACACTACTATTTTGGGAATCATTGGAGCAGAAGATATGAGGCACATCTTTAGAGAATAATTGCTACTCAATAAAATCTTTGATGCAATACACACGGTATAACAAATAAAAATCGGAAGACTTTGAGCATATTTCTTTGTGTATATAGTCAAACCTGTTTCAAAAGCATATTACATTATTGCATATTATGTGTCCCCAAAGCCATCTGTGAGATTTTGCCATGCATATAAATAAATTAAGAAACAAGTATTCCTATTTGCCTACTCACGATCTCATCTTTCTGTAAAATAAGTGCCTACATTTTCTTTTGGTAAATAGTGTCTATACAAAATCAGTAAACTCTCCATCCGGGCATCTTTGTCACTTGAATATCCATGAGCACTGATAACTGCCAAGCAAATATATGCAAACTTCATGAAGTAGAGCTGCAATGAATTAAATAGCCTGATTTTGTTGTCTCCCCTTACCTCCTCTTCCTGATTAAAATGTGAGCATGCATCTGGAGGTAAATGTTATATGCTTCTAAGAGTGAAATAAACCTGAAAGTTCCTTGGCGTTTATAACAATGTGTACTGAATGTCCAGTTGCCCTTCTTAGATTTACTGTCCTATGGGAAATATTAAAACTTTAAACTTTAAGCAACTGTGCTAAGATTTATATTCTTGAATAAGTCTTTTAAATATTGGCTTACACTTATTTTATGATTTTATGTGTATGAGTGTTTTGCTTGCATGTATGTGTGTACATCATGTGTGTGTGTAGTGCTGACGGAGGACAGAAAAGGTCATTAACCTCGTTGAACTGGAGTTCTAATAGTGTATGTCACCATTTGGGTGCTACAAACTAAAGCTGAGTACACTGCAATAGCTAATAAGCTGCTAAGCCACTCCCTCCAACCCCTATTCTTGAATTCTAAATACACACACACACACACACACACACACACACACACACACACTCAGGGAAGGAAAGATGTGATAGGACAGATCTGCACCATATGGCTTCCCGGTGCTGAGAAGAGTAGTAGACACAAGTCCCCCAGATATACCCCAGAATTATCTCCAAGGGATAACCATCACAGATGAAAAAAAAATTTTTCTCCAGGAGAATCTCACTGGGGATTTAAACTGCTCCTAAGGGCAGCCACATGCTCAGCAGTAGATGACCAACACAAAAGTAATTTTGTGGCATTTTGGAGGTTTCTGTCTCATATTTTTTTCCTTTAAAGGTCCTTTGCATGTATATTATGGCTTCAGGTTTTGTGTTTTTATGGAATTCTTGTATATACAAGCCAAGGCTTGTGTCTCTGTATTTAGATATGTTTCTTGTGCTTTTTCTCTGGCTCTTCTTCTTTTTCTGATCATTTTGTCCTATTATTGCTTGTTCCTTATTTTATTTTATTATTATTCTTTAGATGTCAGCTTCTCCCCCTAAGAAGAAACAAAAAGGATGTGGATTTGGATGGCAGGGGAGGTGGAGATGAGGAGGATCTCAGAGGAGTTGGGGGAGGGGAAACTGTAATCAGAATATATTGAATGAAAAAAATATTTTTAATAAAACAAAAAAAATTTAACTAATGTGTGACAGACAGAATAACAGTATCAAAAATATGTCTGTGGTGTAATACAAGGGATCTGCGACTATTTCAGATATCCTGGTAGAGGTGAAGCAAAATTGCTAACCAGTACATGTCAAGATATCCTGGATTCTTTCTATATGTGCAATCTATTGAACAGAGTCCATAGGAGTCAAAGGGGAATCAAGGACTCAATGCCTATGACACTTGAGAAGACCATTCCACTTAAGATACCATTCCTGGCTTGGAACATGAAAGGGATAACATTGATTGAAAGCTGGAAACAGCAAAGATATAAATTGTCCTAATGACATGTAAACCAACTGTGAAAAAGATCATTTCAGCCTAGTGAAACTCCATTTGGAATTCTGTCCTCTATAGGTATAAAATGAAGACTGGGGACTTAGCTATATTTGTAGAATGCATTACTAGTATTCTCAAAATCGCAGGAGTGATCCCTTCATAAGCCCTGCTTGGTGAAGGCCTTAATCCCAGGACTTTGGAGGTGGAAACAGGCGGGTCAACAGTTACAATCATCCATTGCTAAACTGTGAGTTCTAGGCCAGCCTGGGCTACAGGATACCTGGTGTCCAAAAAAAAAAAAAAAAGAGCACAAGAGAAGGGAGAGAAAGAAATGGGAAAAATAAAACAACAGAACAAAGCAACTATAAAATGATACCTTTGCTTTACATCACTATGTATACACAAAATATTATGACATCAATAAAAAATATATTGACCTCAGAAAGATAACCTGATGGACTATTTAAAGTTAACAGAACTCTCAAATGGTCTATTACATAATGACTTTTTGCTAGAACACAATTACCCTACATGTAGTAGTACATAAAATTTAGGCGACACACCTGAAAAATTCTGCATCTAATTCATTCACTATTGTTTACTGTCCTTTCAGTTGCCCCAGAATCAGAAGAGTAAGTTCACCCCCAAAGTTGCTAGGTTTGGACATCGTTTGAGAGATGATTGTCTAAAAGCTTAGTCGTAGCTAACAATCTCTAGAACCAAATGCATGGAGATTTGAATGTCGAAATAATTAAACTTTTTAAAAGTTAAATTAGTTCTTTGACAATGCCATGAATGCATATAATGTATTCAAATTATTGTCTCCTGCTATTTTTTCTTACATATTCTCACCCTTATCAATCCTATCTGCTAACTACTTGTATCTTTCCCAGATTCACAGTCTGGCTTTGTTGTATGACCCAACCTAGCCTGGTTGTTAATTGCCTTATTACTGTGCAAACCAAGTACACTTATTCACAGTGTTGCTAGATCCCAATTGCAATGACAGTTCATTGCCCTGAGCATGGCTTTCCTCAGCCCTTCTCCCAAATGCCAGCTCTTATAACCATTCTTTCTCTTTCCCTTCACGTTCCCCAAGCACAGCATATATGATTTATATAACATAAGCCTGAAAAATAATTTCCAAACAAAACTGAAATCTATTTTTCAGAGATAGACTTTTATACTCCCCTCAAAAAATAGAATTGAGAGAAAACAATTAAACATTTTACAAAAAAAATCAAGTATTTTAAAAAGAAGTTTCAGTACGTTCTAGGCAAAACTTAAGTATAATACTTGTTGAACAGAATCCAAAAATAAAAAAAATAAAACAAAAAAATGAAACAAGAATATGTGGATTATAAATGAGAATAAGGAGGGGAAAGTATAAAGAAAACAAATGTAAAGACAAGTGAAAACTGAGTTGAGAAACTAAGGAGATGAGATACTGAGAATGAAGAGGATATTTAAGAATGTTTGTGGTAAGACCTAGTCAGAACACATAATGTGTATGTTAGAAACTCTAGAAAGTCAAACCAAGTGAAGAAAAGAGTAGTAGGACATGTGACAAAAGCCCACCACCTCCCCAGGGATGTTAGTAATTCAACATGGTTGTTAGGTTTCAAACTCAGGACCAAAGGCTGAGGTGTCTATTTAACATATCAAAGCAGATCTGTCTTCTGGGTTCTCCCAGCATCCCTCAGACCCTACCTGTTACAGGGAATGGTTGGCATACCCCACCCTCTACCCTGAACTCTCCACCCCAGGGGTTGGGCTGCCCTTCCCCGGAGGCTCTTGCCTGCATAATCCAGACACCTTAGTTACCTGACCCTTTTTGTACCTTTGGCCTCCTGACTACTGCACCCGGTTCCCTTTCTCTGCTCTCCCTTCCCCTCCTTCTCCTCCCCCCACGTGGCCAAGCTCATTCAGGTCATGTCCACTCTGGACTCTTGCAGATGTCCCTGTCCCTCCCTCTGCCTATGCTTGCCCTTTTATCCATAATAGACATTCTTCTCCACCATACCTAGGAGCAGTCATGTCCTTTCCTTTCCTTCTTACTGTTTTTCATTCAGTCATAAACATTAATCTCTAAATATATTCACTGATTTAATAAAATTTTCATCAAATCTCTGCTGAGGTTTTATAGACT
The DNA here is from genome assembly GCA_902168325.1 of Peromyscus nudipes. Taxonomy (NCBI): domain Eukaryota; kingdom Metazoa; phylum Chordata; class Mammalia; order Rodentia; family Cricetidae; genus Peromyscus; species Peromyscus nudipes. The sequence continues at coordinate 27,490 of CABHPH010108107.1, read as the reverse complement.
TAGGCACATGCTTTCTAAAATATATATGTAAAGCCACAGTCTTTGAAATAGCAATCATAATCCTTACCCGTAATAATATTTCCAAGGCTGGGCAGTGATGGCACAAGCCTTTAATCCCAGCATTCTGGAGTCAGAGGCAGGCAGATCTCTGTGAGTTCAAGGCCAGCCTGGTCTACAGAGCAAGGTCCAGAACAGGCACCAAAACTACACAAAGGAACCCTGTCTTGAAAAAAAAATATTTCCAAGATGTATGAAGTGTGAGTCCTTGCTCTACTGGACATTATATTTGTTCTATAATAAAATACTAAACATTATAGTATTGGCAAATAAACAGGCATGGACCAGTGAAATATAACCAAAGTCGTTGACTTAACGAATGCACACATATTAACACACACGAATCTGATTTTGGCAAGTGTACAGTGGCATACTAAGGAAGTAAATGGATTGCAATAACTAGTGTTGAGTGTTTGGACACTCAAAGACAATGGGGAGAAAAGAATGTCAAAATAGTGTTCCTGGATGTAGATACAAAATCTAATTTTATGACATTTCTGGACCAAAAAAAAAAAGTGTAAATTCTAAGGATCCTAGAGCTATCAAAAACGTTCTTAAGCTTGACGCCAAAGCATACCACACAAAAGAAAAATAAGTCAGTTGTTTCTCACCGAGCTTAAAAATATTTGCTTTGTGTAGTACCCTGTAAGGAAGAAAATATTTGCCAACCAAATATCTAGTATTTTAGTGCATAAAGCATACAAAGTACTCCCACACTCAGCCGTGAACAAACAACTGAAAAAGAAATGAGCAAAAATATCCAGCAAGAGAATGACTAAAATCCAATTAAACATACTGTAAACTGGAGACATATCAGTAATGGGTAAGACGTTTTACTTGGGTATGATGAATTGTTCTGCTAGAAAGAGTTGCGTTCACAACACTGTTACATGCTAAGTGTTACACATCATAAACTTTAAATAGTAACTCTTGGGGATGTTACCACTGACAAGATCCTATTGATGAGAACTCAGAGTCACATACGAATTTCAATTTGATAAGTTATTAAAAGTAGAATTGTCGAGCAAAACCACATTTTTGCATATACAATATTTCTAATCTGTTAACAAAACAAAACTTTTTTTTTTTTTTTTTTTTTTAGAAAATAGATAAAAGTGGAGACCATCACATGAAGCAAAATATGTTGGAAACAAAGACAAAATATTACATATCTTTTTTCTAATTTGTAGATCTACACTGAAAAGATTTAATTGCTAAAGACAAATATCACAATGCATTATCATATAAGTAAATATATGTTTAAAAATATTACATGAACTGTGAACCAATAGCTGAGGAGACCCCATGGAACTGGACCAGGCCCTCTGGATAAGTGAGACAGTTGATTAGCTTGAACTGTTTAAGAGGCCCCCAATCTGTGGAACAGGGACCTGTCCTTGGTGCATGAGCTGGCTTTTTGGAACCTAGGGCCTATGCTGAGACATTTTGCTCAGCCTTGGTGTAGGGAGGATGGCACTGGACCTGCCTTGGCTGAGTCTACCAGGCTGGGCTGACTCCCCAGGGGAGACCTTGCCTTGGAGGAGGTGGGAATGGGGGATGGGTTGGGGGGGAAGGCTGGGGGGTGGGAGGAGGGAGGACAGGGGAATCTGTGGCTGATATGTAAAATTAAATTAATCATAAAATAAAAATATTTAAAAAAATTAAAAAATAAAAATATTACAAACAAAAGCTAACCCAGAGACTCAAGAGGACAGATTCCATATTTTTACATTTAAATTAAACTTATTTCATTTATTATGTGTATACCTGTGTATGTGTGTGCATCTGTGTGCACCCATGAGTGCAAACACATGCTAATGTGCATACCATTACACTCATGTGAGGATCAGAGGCTAATATATGAGGGTCAGTTCTCTCTTTTTCACTCTATGGGCCTAAGGGATTGATCTCAGTTCCTCATCCAGCTTGGTAGCAAGCACTCTTACCAGTTTAAATGTCTCTAGTGTGCTGTATTTTATTTCTTACTAGTGACACATTTCTTATAGTGGCGAACATTCTTAGGGAACATGAGTCCTTTTTTATATTCTTTATATTTAGTATCTTGACTCTAATGGTAGTTATATGAACTTGTCCATAAGATAAAATATTATAGAATTTTTAATACATAGGGAAACATATGCAGATGAGTGTGCATAAAAATAAAACTGAGGATCTCAAATTATACTGCTAATTTATTAGATTCCAATATCATAATCACAAATGAGATATAGTATAGTTTCATCATGTGAGAACACTTCTCATGTGAGAACATGGCACCTTTCACTCTATTGAAGCTTGGAACTATGTAAAAATCTACTGTCTCCAGAAATACACTGTACTTAGGTAATCCATATATCCATGCTCATTTAAGCATGAGATGTGCTCCAGGCATTGGTGGCAAATGCCGGGTGGTGGTGGCTCATGCCTTTAATCCCAGCACTTGGGAGGCAGAGCCAGGTGGATCTCTGTGAGTTCAAGGCCACTGGTCTACAGAGTGAGATCCAGGACAGGCACCGAAACTACACAGAGAAATCCTGTCTCAAAAAAAAAGGACGAGATGTGCACTCAATATGGAAATCATGATTATAATAATTAAAAAGACACCACACACACACACACACACACACACACACACACACACACACACATATAGATATATGTATGTTGGAACTATCCTGTAGTGGGGCAGCAATATTCTTACTCAGTGCCACCAGTTAACCAAGAAAAAGTCCAGTGCCAGAAATGGCAGAAATGGTTTACCTCTTTTGGAACTGTTAGCCACTGAAGTCTCTTAAAAATCCAAATATTACAGGCTGTTGCCGATGTTCTTGGTAGCCCTCCAGAACTTGACAGTAAGGCCTTATTGATGAAGATACAACATCCTTGATTTTTAGAACATGGAGGAATCAAGCTGGTAGTGCATAGGAAGTGTCATCAAAGTTGGCTAGATTCAGTGTTGGGGGCAGTGCTGTACAAACTACTGGAGGTGAAAAGTCATCATCAATCTCACACATCTGTGGTCTATGCAAGCTGTAATGATAACCTGGCTAGCTACATATGCCTGCTGGTGAAATGGTGAGAGGAACTGAGGAGAGTAACCAACACTTTTCTGATTGGACTTAAGGCATGCGCCACAAGATGAAACCCATACCTGGCACTATGATCTGTGGCTAGACAGGTCATAAACACTTGGAGAGAACATGCTGCTATTATTCTGCTTAACTGACACCATATTAAACCATCCTGTGATCACTGATAGCTATACTCATAAGTTAGTAAATCTTCAGAGAAAGTTCTTTATGCACTTGAGGGTGATTGACAGATCACTGTGGAAGAGGAGTGCTAAGATTTCTAAAGCCACAGATGGTGGATGACCTTAAGGAAACTCTTCTCCAGATAGAGCAAGGCAGCTACACATAAAACTAATGGTGATATGACAGCATACACAAGATCTATGCAAACTGAAGCCAAATGAAATGCCAGTATGTAGAGGTGATGTAGGCATGAATTGCCACTCCAAGCAGAGGGGCTGTTGGCAATCGATAGAGGCTTTGAACGAGTCAGATTTCTTTAAGCACATTGTCCCTGATAAGAGACTTCCAGCAGAAGGCTATATAGACAGCAAAAATTGCATTTAAAGGTTTTAAAGAAAGAAAAAGACACAAAGTGTGTATGTATGGAATACGAGGTAAATCTGTGAGGGATGGGGGAGTAGATATGATGAAAATGTGTTGTACAAAATTTCCAGAGAAATAATAAAATAAATTAAAAACAAACAAAAATGGTCAGGAATTGCATTTGTCATGTTTTTCCAACTGTGAAATATTGCTGCTTTTCATGTAACAAAAGTCTGCTTCCTCAAGAATTCAAAACACATAATTCAGTATCCTGTATAATGCATATCAAATTCTATTGCTTCTGTTCATGACAACAGTGTTGAGCAAAGAGAACATTAATGTTTTAACTAAATCCTGTTGTATCATATTAAACAGTTTGCATCTTCAAAGTGTGAATACCTTATTTTCCTTTTTATCAAGAAAACTCAGCTTCATTCAAATGATATGTACTTGGAATAAGGTAGGAAATTGATTGCTTCTTCAGACAAAAATATGAAAAAGGATGTGAAGAGAGTAGCTCCAGCTATAAATATACATGAATAAAATTAGCAATTATTGTATAAGATTAGACAAAAGCAATTAACTAAAATTTCAGAATAATGTAACGTTATACCTTTCATATCGTATTACAAATGAGCTTTGACAGTGTGTTTACAGTTACAATTACCAATACTATTAAGCATCTGAAAAGTTATTAGGAATACTGAACATTATTTAAGTGCAGAGAAAGAGTTGTATGGTAGACTAGGCAAACTCTAAGTCTGGCTGTGTTCAGGCTTCCTTTTTCTTGCTTCACAGAGCAGTGCTTACACAAAGAGACCGCTCAGTCAGAGAGCTGGAGCTGTGGCTGATTTTCTGTGGCTGCCAATTGACAGGGTCATCGATTTTTACACACAAAGAATATGGGACCTTGTTGCATATTATAAAGTGTCACTTAATGAATTTGATGGATGGCACCAACCTACAACTCCACCTGATAATACAGCAGAGCGATTCTTTACTCTTTCTAAGAAACCAAAAGGCAACACATAAATCATAGTATCAGCACGACTTAGCAATTTCTGGAAGATTCTATACATATTTCTAAGTGACTAGGCCCAATTAAGAAAGTATGTAAAAAATATATATATATATGTTAAACTTAAGAACTGTTAAACTATTTTGCACCTTTAATTTGTTCAGGCTTTCCTGTGTGTCTCTTGGTATAACTCATTATTACTAATATATAAACATTTAAATGGAAGGGCTAAGTCCTCCCAGCCATAAGAAAGGGAGAATTCAAACCATACAGTTGCCATTAAAAGCCTCGAGCTTTCCTATCTGCAAACACAAAAGTACCCCTTTGAGGAAAATCCCTTTAAAGCAGGGTTGTTTCATTAAGTAGCTTCGTCTTTCTTTCTTCCTTGTGAACTCCATTGTTTGGTGTGTGTGCTCTGAGGTTCCTTCTAGCCTTTCGATAACCTTCTTCACTACATTTCCTCTTCCCTGCTCCAATAGCTCACTTTCCACTAATGGATTCTAATTAGTGGAGTTCAGATGTATGCGCTCCTAACAGAGGCTACTGAGTAAAACCTCACTATCCATGCCTTTGCCTCTACCTTTCCAAATTTGGTATTTCATCATAATCAAAGTCTTTTTTTTTGGTTTTTCGAGACAGGGTTTCTCTGTGTAGCTTTGCGCCTTTCCTGGAACTTGCTTTGTATACCAGTCTGGCCTTGAACTCACAGAGATCTACCTGCCTCTGCCTCCCGAGTGCTGGGATTAAAGGCATGCGCTTAAGTATCTCTTCCAATTATTTTTCCGAATGCTTTAACTTTGCCAAACATAAATCACAATCTTTCACTTGTTTATTATTATCTTAATTATTTTATTTATATAATCTGTTTTGTTTTCTTATTGAAATACAACTTTAGTTAAGGCTCTCTATTCCGCATTCCTGTGTTTAACACATGCATGATTAATTAATATTCAGTAAAATGAATGGAGGGTATGGGAGCTATTAACTAAAATAATTCCTTTTAAATGTTTTGTGTATTTCTTTGAAAAGTAACTTCGCTTATAGATTCTGTAATGCCACACATACAATGGTGAGTATATTTTCTATAATGATGTCCATCTAAGCATAGAACACATTGGTGAGCTGAGCAAAGAAGGAAGACAGAAGCTGTGAAGCAGAATCCCAGGTTTCTGACGTTTGTAAGAACATTACCTTTTTGAGTGCAGCCATAATCCAGAGCTGAAAAATCTCTGAAGCAAATATCACGATACTGCCGCAAGTTCAGGGATGTAACATAAATTGCTTCGCAGTGGAAGGTTTGGAGGTACAAACTGCTTTAATTTCCTAAATCAGTTAATGTCTGTTAATCCACATATACTGCAAATAGCATGAGCAAGTGGAAAGAAATTATCCAAATAAATTAAATGATGGGGAGCAATTGTAAATATTGGCTAAAGTTTTCAGAAAGGTTTGTTTCTTTAAAGCTTGCCAATGTCTTGATTAAAATATTCGAGAATCCTCCTTGCCCCACATGGTCTAGAAAAGACTCACTACCCGGAATTTTAGAGCCTGGGCTTTTCATTATCAGCTGGTAGTCCAGACACAGTTTCCATTCAGAATTCTATGGTGCTGTACCAAGAAGTTAACCAGTCAGTGCTTTCATTAGATTAATAACACTCGAGTGTGCTAACAAAGCCTGAGACCATAGTGTATATTTCTGTACAACAAATGAACAAGGACAGACCAAAAGCAATTGCCATTTGCAGATGAGGGGAAGAGAGCTTTCAGAGATAGAGAGTTGTTTTTCTAAGTTTCTGAGGAAATAATATCATTAAAAGCACAATGAAATTTCTATGATACTATCTATGTTTTTCTCCTTGAAGTAAGATTTTACATATTTATATAATGACATATCTTATACCAAACACAAAATTGCTTCAAAAGCAACATGTAATATAGAAAACTGTAGAGAGAGAAAGAATACAGTTGTGGTATTGGGGTCAGGTCTGAAGGGACTGATTTAGCTCCATTCATGTTTAATAATATAGATTCATGAGAAAATACATGGGAAATGTAATTGATAAAATATAGTCTATGAAGAGTTTTAAATAGAACACAAAGAACTTATAGATTAAAATGAACTTTCATTCACAATTTTTGAATATACTCTTATTTTAATATTTATAATCAATAAAGCCTTTTCAAATCCCCTAAAAACCCACACATAAATTTCATGAACTTGATTTTGTCAAATACCTTCCACTACTTAATAAGTCAGCATTGTCCCCTAAAGGGATATTTTTATTGTTATTTTAAACAGTTCTGAATAAGATAACTGTGATGGCAGATAGGGCATGTTTAAACTATGAATTCAAATGTATTTGGAATTCCAGCACTTAATTGAATGACAGATCAAGAAATACCTTTTTAGTCATCTTTTTGACCATTAGAACCAAAAGGCCAGGTGCAAGTTTGGTGAATGCTTGGTGAAGGCGTGCTTATGGAATAATGTTGTTTAAAGAAGTAACTTAGAAAGAGCTTCGTGACACTAAATTAAATGCAGAGAAGATTCTCTACGGTTTTATCATTTCACACAAAAGCGTCTATGAGTTACAAATCTGCCTTTTGCTTTAGCCTATAACTTATCTTCCACATTTCCTTTTTCTTTCATTGTAATAACTCAATGGCTAGACTCCTATTTTTCAAGAGCAAAAATCAAATTCATCTTATTCATTATCCCTACTGTAACATGTGCAGTCTTCACAAAATACTTGGTGAATGACTAAACCAATCATTTCTATAATCAACACATTTGACGCTTTAATGTTGTTGGCTTTCTATTTTTCTTTTTGAATAAATTTATTGAAGATACTATATTACATGTACCTTAAAAGTATTTAATATTAAGTTTCAAAATATATGCCTAAATGTGTTGGCCTTTCTTTACTTTGTTACATTTTATAAACGGAAGTATACTTTAGTGAAAAGACTTATTAAGTCAGAATTCAAACTTAAAATAATTCAAAACCATGTGTAGGAGTGAACCAAACCATATTCTGAAAGCAGAACAATAAATATAATATTACCTTAGAGAAACTTAATTATGGCAGGCACCTTAGAGTTCAGGCACACATTTAATCAGAGAGAAAGAAACTAGTGCAGGGGAGTGTGGATAGTTTTACTCTTTGTTAAAATTAAGTTTTTTACAGTGTTCCTAGAGAATTCTATAAATTCCCCCACCATCCACATAGTAAACATACTTTGTATTTTGGACTAATATTGACTCTGAAAGATTTGGAATTCATCGTAGGAGTAAAACTGAAGTCACACATACTAAAAAAAATTCCTAATAAACAATTCCAAATAAGGCATTGAATAAAATAGATGAATCTATCTAACCATGACCTATTTTAGTATGCCCATCTGTACATCAAACATTTACCCGCATGATTTCCATGCTGCAGACATTTTTCAAATCTTTGACCCTTGAGATTTCTGTACTGCTTAGCATGCAGCTCAATTGCATTCAGAAAACATTTGCATATGTAGTATGATTTGGTAGACTAAACCCCGAGATGCTGCTCTCAAAAGAACAAGCTCCATGTTTACTTGTGATTTTACTGACTTCATGCACTTTAAATATGAAAAATGGGGGAAATCTCTTTTATGGTTTTATAAACATCGTTTTCTAGTCACATAGCTGGACAGTGTACAAATACAATAGCTATTTTCTCTTTCTTCCTAGTTTGTGTGAGAGTTACCAACAGGTATTGAAAGAATGATAAAATAAACAAGAAATGATGTGCAGTTGCCAGATTTTAGGGTGAGCTTCACTTTCAAATGATTTTGGAGTATTAAGAATGGACAATTACTGACATGAAACTCAATTAGATATTTACAAAGTATGATCTTTCAATTTTTAATCCTCAAAGTAAACAAAATGTCTTTTAAGAATGAATAAGAATTCAGAGAACTTTAAGTGGTTATAATGTCTATTTAGGAAAGGAGGGTTGATTTAGGGAAGTTACACTACCTACCCATGAAACCTTGAGTTATTGGCTTCATTGAATTTGGAGAAGTTAGAAGAAATTTCTCTAAGAAATCAGACTGTATTAATTATGTGTATTTTGACAGCACATTTTATCAGATAACATTTTAGCAGAAAGTAACCTGGTACCAAAAGATATATGGGAAAGTTTGTATATAAGACAGAAGGGCAAGGTGAGTACAAATTTAAGATGTATATGTCTTTTGAAGACAGATATATAAAAGATTAAACTTCAAATAAGCTTTTATTTTATTGTTTGAATTTGTGCACATGGCATGTTTTGCCTGCATGTATGTGTATAATCATGTGTATGCGGTACTGGTGGAAGCCAGAAGAAGATATCAGAGCCCATGAAACTGTAGTAACAGAAGGTTGTAAGCCACCATATTGGATATGGGAATCAAACCTTGGTCCTCTGGAAGAACAGTCTTAATCACTGAATCATCTCTCTAGCCTTTAATAAAAACTAGGGAAATTTGACTAAAGTAGCAATGCGTCACTGCCTTTGACCATAGATTTTGTTTGTAATGTAAAAACAACCTATAAATTATGAAAATCACAGAGCTTACTTTCACTAGCTGCCATTTCGTTTCAATTGTAAGGGGGAGCAGGTTTGGTGTGTCAATCTTGCAAATGTTTCCCTTCAATGATTCTACGAGCCAACCACGCAACGATGACATGGGCCAGAGCTAGTAAAAGAATTTGTTTGTTGCAGTTCTATGTTTCCCCAACAGCCATAGACAATCAACAACAACAACAACAACAACAACAACAACAACACAATCTGGTGATGGCATGGGTAACCTCCTTTCAGTTTATTGACTGAGGGGGAACAAGAGACTGCGAAAACAACAAAGGCTATTGCCAATACCTTTGGTTGCTTCCCTGAGCTTAAAGATAAAAACTTGTTGCTGAATGCCATAAACATTGCATACAGACCTTTAAGGAATTAAGCATGAACTGTCCAACAGTACTATGCAAGCTTCCAAGGGAGAAAAGCAATCAGAAGTCCTACCCAGGTGTAAAGCCTAAAAATTACAACAATGATCAGTACAGCAAGATTTCCTCAAGGGTCCAACAATGGTACTTCTATCTTGGGTTAAGAAACTGCCATTTTATTTGACATAAGGTCTACTTAATAGGAGGAAATTCATGCCTAAAACCTAGTCACTAGTCAATGGCTGGTGAAGCCATGGGTCCTGGAAGAGAATTTACTACTACCATGTTCCTAAAACAGTACAATTTCTGACTGTATTCTAAATACTTATTCTTATACACACAGATGTGTGTAGCTTTCAATCCTCATTCAATACATTTATATTTGAAACAAGCAGAGACCTCTCCAGTAGTCTATAACCAATAAAAATGCAGAAAGTAGCTTACTGTGGGTGGTTAATTCCACCTGATACATCTACAACAACCCATGCACCTAAGACTCAAGGAATGGAAAAGCATCATGATTGGGAAATGGTAAGAGGCAGAAGACCAGAACATCAGCTGTGAGAGAGTGTCTTATGTATATGACAGAGAAGATTTACACATGAAATTGCAACAATATAGTCTATAGTCTATAATATAGCATATAGTTATCTAAATAAGACTAGCACAATTTATCATTGTTGACAAGCCAATATGGATGGGAAAGTTTTACAAGGTCCCATCCTTAGATGAAGTATTATAGACAATTCTTTAGAGAGAGGAAGAAATAGTCTTCTTAGGGATGAAACCTATTGATAGTTTATCCAATCCCAATTGGTCTGCCCTAAACATTTATATGAATGTGCAACACTAATGATCTCAGCAATGTGTGTGTGTGTGTGTGTGTGTGTGTGTGTGTATTTGTGTGTGTGCACATATGTGTGTATATAGTCATGGATTTGCAAAGTCAAGGGAGGACATGGGAGTTAGAAAGGATGCAAATACAATATGCATTAAAATTAAAATTAAAAGAAGAAAATATCTGCTTGCCAGAACAAAGTGTGTTCTCATAAAGGGTCAAGATCCTGTCATCAATGATCCAGCCATATGGATACGCCTGAGAGCATGGCTTGTAAATGTCTAATTATATCAACTAGCAGACAAAGATATTGATAATAATTCACTTTTTTAAGATGTATGAGCATCTCTCTACTTCCTATGTTTTGTCATTCTCTGGTATTTTCAACAAAGACAAAAAACAGTGTGATTATGTTGGGTATTGCAAAAGCTAGAAAGTGAAACACATACACAGAGAATATGTATGAACATGGCTGTGTGTATTTTGCTGTTACTAAAATGAAGATCAATTGTTTTTACTTTATATATGTTGTTGGGCGAAGAACAATGTCTGAATCTATTATATTCACTTTGTAGTATAATTATGTATGATAAGCTAATCATAGCCTTGGCTAAAGGAATTATACTTTTTTTAGATCAGTGATTATAAGATGTTTGTTTTTTAGCAGACAAGTTATATGACAGGTTCAAGATTTTAAAAAAATGAAATTAAAGAGTAAAGGTTTATAATTGTGGGTTCCAGGAATACATTAAACAATTTTACTAATTATTTTATTCATTGATTCAATTAATTATTTATTCATTTTAAAATATATGTCTATCTTGTGGGAGCCCACAAAGGACTCCAGTTTATACCTTGATTCCATCTTAACTGAAGGTCAAAGGGTTCAAGCTTGTCCTTGCTCTTCTACGCTGGATATCAGGATGAATGGCCAAAGACATGGTTATCAAGTGTGTTATTCTTCAAGACTGGATAACAGAATGTGCTGCCAAATGTTGGTGCTTGGTTACCAGATATGTTTAATACTAAGGAAGTGTTTACATTTGTTTGTACCTTGAACCATGGTGTCCTTGAAAGGGGAAGGTCTTTTGCCCTCCTTTCTGATTGGATTTGAGATTCTTATCATTGGAGGGAGCTCATGCCCAGTACCTGATTAAATGTCCATGGCTGGGGTGGTCAAAGGGACCTAGGGGTATATTTTAAAGTTAGTAAGTCAGAGAATCACAGCAGTGGTTCTCAATCTTCCTAATGCTGCTACCCTCTAATCTAGTTTCTCTTGTTGTGGTGACATACAGCCATAAAATTATTTTTGTTGTGATTTCATAACTAATTTTGCTACTGTTATGAATCACAGTGTAAATATCTGTGCTTTACAATGGTCTTAGGTGATCCCTGTGAAAAGGTCATTCGATTCACAGAAGGGTCATGGCCCATAGGTTGAGAAACACTGATTTCAAGTCAGGTCCCTTAGCAAACACACAACACAACTCCTAGGTTTATCTTTTTTTCTTCTGTTCTGAAATATTCTCTGTCCCTATTTGGATTACTTTAACCCATCCTTTTGATACAAGAAGCACAATTTGGGAGATTTTTTTTTTAACTCAGATTTCATAATGAAAAAGTTCTCCATTTTTATTTATTTATTATTCTTACATACTCATATCCATATGTGGATACCTTATGAATTTATAAACGCAACCTGCTTAACTCATTTAGTGTTGTTCATACGTATATGAGCTTAAGGTTGAGTGTTTGGAACTGAATAATTTACTGTGTATGTGTATAGTGGGGGGTTGTCACTGAAGAGTGTTGATTCTCCCTTCTCAGTCACCATTAATTGTCTTTGGCTATTCATTCAGGGGTAAGGCCTTGTGAGGTCTCCATCATCCGTGTTGGCATGTGAATTGGTGGTGTTATTTTTCAGACCTTCTTCAGGCAACTCTATTGCTGACATTTCATGGCTACAGCTTTTCTGTCCTATGTGAAGGATACTAGTTGAGGCAAATGTCCCAGTCCACTGGAATTTACAATGGTGTGGATCCTCTTCCACAATATTCAGTAAGCCTTGAGTGTACGGGTTGTATTACAGACAAATTACCTGTAGTTGTGCCCCTCAATATCAGTTGTTCTCTACAATTTGGCCCTTAGTGGTTTGATGAAAATGTTGAGAATAGATAATAAAAAAAAATCTCTCAACAAAATATAAAGCATTCTTTGGTGATTTCATTATTTGTGATTCAACAATCTCTGGCAATTGTTAGAAGAGTCTTTTCATAAAAAAAAAACATGCTGTCTGTTTCTTTGTTTATTTCCTTATTTAATTTAACTATGCAGGAGGGAAGACTGGAGGCTCTTAGCTTATAGAAACAAGTTTTCCCTAAATAGTTTCTGAGGTTTAAGAAGAACAGTCCCACCTTCCACTCTAACAAGAGAAAAATTTTCACATCTGGAGACCTTTGGAAAGCTGAGCCTGACACTTTTCATCTTTAATTCTGTTGTTTCTGGTCAGGTTAGAAGTATGCACTGGTTATCTTTTATACAAACTGGAGATGGAAGTTTCCAGTCTGTTTATAGAGCTGTACAGCATTCTTAGGACCACCCCCACAGTCTTCAACCTCCTGGTTCGCATCACTTCCTGTATAGCTGCAAAAACTGCACCTCTTCCTAAGGAGAAGCCCTTCACAGGGTGCCTGGCTCACCTACCTGGAGAGCACTGCTCACCTCCTTCCCCAGTCTTGTCTTCCTCTTTACCCTATACCCATCATAATTCTACCCCAAACACTTAAAGTGGGGCCTTCTCATATACTCTCACATTATGTAGTCTGTGGTTCTCTTTTATGGCATGCCTAGTGATTGAAACCACTTAATTTGCAATGGGACATTTAACATCTGTGTCTTCAAAGAGAATGCAATGAATCTTGTTAGTTCACTCCTATATCATCAGCCTTTAGTACTTCTGCACATGGTGAGCTCTCAGCTCACGTAATTGAGTAAATGAATAAAGAAGAACTAGTAAACAAAACAAGAATTTTCCAGATTTCTTCCCATAATTTTTCTTCATCTAATATCAAATTGAAGTAATTGTCAAGAACGCTGACATTATATCTCTCTTATTTTAATGAACACTTTTACTACAAATATTGAGTATCCCAACTTTCAGAAGCGTCAGAAACCTCCTATATCTTGTCACAAAGGGAAAGTATTCTCAACTCTCAAAGAGTGTGTTCTTTGAATAAACAAGCACACATTGAGAGATTTTAAAAAATGGATCTATTCTCCAAGTTTTTGTCATGAAATTGAATTGAAAATAACGAATGCAATGACTTAGCAAATTACATTTCTGTTTGTTTTACAGTGATGGGGATAGAGAGAGTGTTAACGTTAGTATCAGAACAAAATTATACTTTTTTATTCCTTATGCAGTGAAGAGCTGAATGCCTCATGTTTCATCCTCTTACATGACAGAACTAGTAGCTCTTGCCTTATTTGCACTTACACACAGAAATCTGCAGGACCCATTTTCATCTCCATGTCTATGTTTGCAGTCTGCAATGTGTAAATTAACAAATTTCTAGGACATGAAATTTCTTCCTCCTCAAACTCACATGTATTTATTTCCTTCTCTGCTACCAACCGAATGTGCCTAATGAGACTTCCATTCCCTTGGTGTTCAGCATCATATCTATAGAAGTGGTTTATTCAAGTAATTTAGACTCAATTCTGGGTCATCAGACATCTAAATAATGCTGATACTATTCACAGGACCTTGGACCTGTCAACTACACTATGCAAAATTTCAATTATTCCAGTGTTGTTAACACTATCTGCAATGATAGATAAACGGAAGAAAAATGAGAAGTTAATCCACTGAGCTAATGTTCAAGGCAGACATCCACGTATTGTCCTGGCTAAAACTTTCTTGGGGCAAAGCAGTAGAGATAGCCTAGGGCTCTTCAGACCTTCTGCTATTTCAGCTAAGCAGGGAATTCACTTGGAACATGTCCTCTTAACCCCTTTCATAATTGAGTCAGTCGGACACATTTAACATAACAAGTGACGAGAAGGTCAGTAGCTTGGCTCTCAAAACACTACACTCTCTCTATTAGGATAGGTGTGCTTTTAGTGCCTTGAGTTCATCACATTGTTTGCAAGATTACAAATCCTAGACTCTGAAAACTTCCCAGGAACAAACAAAAGACCTTTCCTTAATAATTAGAGATCTCATCCTAATGACACCTGGGACTGGCTGTATTTGTCATGCTTTGCATTTTTTTTTTATTTTACAAAGCACATTTCAAAGATACTCAAAAACTGTTCCAGCTATAGGTAAGGAGGGATACGTATCTGAAAACCCACACATGGTAATCTGAAACAACTAAGTGTTTCATTATAGCAATATGTGAATAAGCGAGTGATGGGGAGCACATTAAGGGCTAGCATTTATTATACATCACAGAGCATTTCTTTTAGAAAAAAATAATTTGCTGAAAGTTTATGTCATCATTTTTATTTTTTATCATGAGACATCATAATTTTGAAGTTGCCAAGATATAATAGCTAGCCATAGTGAACTGGTTTAAATTTTGGGCAAAAGCCTATCCTGGTCTTTGTACATGTGTTATGTTTATAAATATATTTCTAGGTGGAAGAAAGTATCTATTTATTAAAAATTAGAATTAGAAGTTGTTTGATGAACAACCCATTTGCATATTCATGTTCTGGCAAATAGGTTGTTATTTCATGTCATTAAATATATGTGTGTTTTAGAGATCTTATTGCTAGAAATATTTCTCAGTATGATAATGTTAAGAGCTTGGGGATGTGATTCAGTAGTAGAGTTCTTGTTCAGTATGTGGAAGGGCCTACATTCAGTGCTCATCATTGCTATTTAAAAAGGGCTTAAATAGCTGTCCTAAAACAAGAACACCAAAATATTTCACATAAGAAAAGCACAGCTCTCTCTTTTTTCTCACCCTCTCCCTCCCTCTGTCCTCACCCTCTCTCCTTCTCCATTTCTGCCTCCCGTCAACCATCCTTTCTTTTCTTCCAATTTTTTTAGACAGGATCTCACATTGTATCCTTCACTGGCCAGACCTCTCTATATCAACATGCTCACTGGCCTTGAACTAGCAGAGATTGATCTACATAGGGTTTTTTTTTTTAATTTTACCAAACACATTAAAGATGTCTCTTCCAGTTTGAGGGTATTGAGTCATAAATTGTGCAACTTGATAATTAAGCATTTCACAAACCTACCTAGGTATAATATTTTAAAGGGTAAATCATTTCTGAGTCCAACATGAAATCACATTCTTGTGACAATCTAACTCCAGCAAGTGCACTTGGCGTATTTACTTAAGTCACAAAGACATAAGACTCACCATATTTCAGTCCTTAAAATTCCTAGAACTAGTTTCAGAATAAGAACCTATATAAATTGAATTCACTATAAAGGTTCCTCTGTATTCAAAATAAATTTTGTCTGAACTCATTTTGAATATAAAACAAAATGTTTTCAGGAATATTATGTAAGAAAAAGTTTGGAATATGGAACACAATATGTCTTATCCAGAAATATAATAATCATTTGGTAAGCAGTCAAACAAAAGAAAAAGGTAAAAAGGAGACAAAAAGGGAAAAAAATGAAACATAACCAATACAATTTTCATTTGCATATTTACACAGTTTCATAGCTTCTATCCTACCTTTTTGGACTTCATTTTTTAGTCATGTATGCAATAGAGTGAAGCATGCCATTCCTGAGGACTTGCAAGACCTGTTCTTTAATCTGCAGATAACAGTGGCAGGCATACTTTGAGAATTTTGGTGATAATGGAAACTGACAGAGAGTACCAATGGATCTGGTGCATGAATAATGAATAAGGGAGCAACATTCCAAAGCTCTGCTATTCCAGCCTGCACAGCTAAAGGACTAATGCAATCTAGTCATTCTGTGTCTCATTTAAATACAAGAAATACAAGAGTCTGTTTCTATCTTTAATCTTCTAATTTCAGGAAATTAGATGTAAAACTCTCCTCATTCATTATAGGTACAGAATGATCAAAAGAATAGAAATTTTCATCACAAAGCTAATTGCGTTGTCAAATGACCTCATACATAATGAATCATTAAAAATGATCTATTCTGTAATAATTGTATGCTGCTAAAGGTTAAAATAGCTTTAACATGTGGGAAAAGAATCGTAATTGAAATAAATTCCAGCTTTATAATGCATTTGACAACTCTGAAATTACTGGATGATATTTGAGTTTTATAAACTTTTGTAATGAGAGTACTGATATTTTAGGTAGTAAGAAAGGAAATATTGCATATCATAAACCCTCTGAGACTGATAAAAAAAACAAAGTTCTAGAACACCATCAGCATTGATCTTGGTAATTAGTTCTTCAGATCACTGATCCCTAATTGCATTTTGTAAATAAAAGTTATTTCATTTCTGGAGAATCAACTATAAAACACTGAAAATCATGTTATTCCTTTCATGTGTTCAATCCCCTCCTATCAATTTTTTTGTAAATTCCCCCCAAAAGATAACTGCATATCTTTTAATATTCTTAGACCACAATGGTATTCAGTGGGAATACAGCCATACAGAATAGATATAAAAGGCGTTTCTGAAACACTGCTATTATAAATATGATTAAGTCCAAAGAGAAAGGACAAATTCACATTAATGGATGAGATCATGTTTACCTCGTCTATTAAAATGAAGTTAAACCACGATAGAACAGCAAGATAAAGATAGCATAATGTGTTCAATATGATATACAAGATCATGAGGGTATAAATATAGGTAAATCATCAATTTTCAACAGTATAAAGTAGGTGAGTGAAGGATTGTCACACACAAATTGTCTAATAATCACATTTTATCCAGTCAAAATGAGATTCAAGTAATCATGGAGAGTCTGCAACTGTGAGCAGTTATTTTCCCATTGAAATGATTCCTGATAATCATAAAGCATGATTGCAGTTACTATTTTTACTAGATCAGAAACAATGTATTGATTACACTAATAATATGATTTTGAGTTTTGAAAGTAGAGTGCATGTATTACTCAAAGCCTTTCTCTTATGTCAAGGTGATCTGATTAAGGATGGCCTTGAATAATAAAGCAACAAAGGCAGAAGAAAGCTCTTATACTCTTGTTGAGGTTGACCTAGACAAACATTCATCACAACCAAACAACCAGCAATGTGTCCAGTATGAGGAATATGTAAACCAAGTCAAGGATAAAAAGGACAGTACTAGTCAAAGTTCAGAATCCAACACCAAACTTAAAGGTCTTGAGTGACGTATAAAAGTATTTTTTAATAATAATTTGTATCATAAGTGAACTGAGTTTTGTGATTCCACTGAAGATTTGTCCCAGTTGGCCCTGCAATTTTACCACAACAATTTTATTTGTAGATATTAGATCTATAAATATGCCTAAAATGTTATTTGGACTCTAGTTTAGTATGGATGCACATCTTTTATTTTTAAAATGCCCAATTAAAGTATTTATATTCTCATGATGTTTAAAATGTCTGATTATTAATTGTTTGAGGACAAACACAAAAATGGAAAAGTCCCTCCCCCATTTGCCCTAGCTTTAATGTTTGCTAACTAAATCCTCACTCCAGTCACACCTTGTCACCATTTTCTCTCACCTTTCCCTTTGCTGCCTCCAGCAGAATTATGGCTGTTCACCTATTTGCATAACTATTCTCCACTTTCATTTTTAAAATGTCTTACCTATCTTCATGCGATAAACTGGCCCAGGCTATGAAGTTCAGTAAGGTATACTGCAATAGCCCCTAAGGTGATGAGTGTGTTAGTCAACTGTCAGCTTTTCATATCACTTTGAGAAATTTTTTGCAGAGACATAGCCTTAATGTTAGTCTTATAGTATTATTATATATGACAATCACAACATATTTAATACTGGGAGCTTTTAGAAATAAAACATTATTTCAATAATGGTTCAGCAGCTGAAAGTTGAAGACCACACAGATTGATATATTTGTCCTCTACTGAGGGACTTTTGTCTGCATCACACCATGGCATGAGATACTGCTTAGTGGCAGTATGTTTAAGGGCAATAGGAGGAACATGTTTGAAGAGGTCCAGTTGGCAGGAAAGGGAGCAAAATGCAGAATCAGACAAGGTTTATTTGGAACTATCCATTCTTAAAGCAGTGCCTAGTAAGAATGGCATGATCTCTTCCAAGAGTGGCATCCATGACATAATGATTTCATATAACAGCCTCTGATCAGGCTCAATTACCTGGCCTCATTCCCAGATACAAATTTTGGAAAACAAACAACAGCACTATTCTTGGTGTCACCAGCACCGGAAACAGGAATACCACACTTTTTTGTCTTCTCCTTGTAAGAAAGTCAAGTTAATAATGGTGAGATCCTAAGTGTAATCAGCTAAAAACTATCTTTGTATATATATATATATATATATATATATATATATATATATCTTCATAAGGAAATGTTTAAAACTAAATACAATAATTTAAAAATCATGATATACTAAAACCAATAAGGATCTAACCAAAAATTTAAAAAAATAATTGAACAAGAAGCTGAGATATGAAGACAGAGAATTATCCAAAAGAGATATATGAAGAACTGGGAAGTTATTTTGATCCCGTAAAGATTTTAGCTCTATTTTAAGTCAGAAATAAATCATTCATCTTGATGATCGATAGACAAGATGTATTCTAGGCAAAGGTTAAAATAGCAATAGTATGCTCAAAAGTGGAGGAGAGCTATTGGATTGGAAAATGCCACATTTTTCTTCTTCTTCTTTGTCTACTTGTTCCTTTTATGAGATAGACTCTTTCTATATAGGACAGCGTAGACACCAACTAGAAGTTTTTCTGTATAAGTCTCCTCAGTGTTGAGGAGCTACCATATCTATTTGGGGTGACATCATATTATTACCTGGTGAGTCCAATTAATACAAGTTTATATAATACTAATATAATAATCACATCTGATTCTGCAGTTACTAAATTTGAGCTCCATTAGTCCTTGGGGATGAGATAACTGAAAAATGTGTAATATAAGGAATCCCTAGGCCTTGAGAAATAGAGTCAAAGATTATAATTCTTCTTTTAATTAATTTATTTATTCATTCTTTTCTCATATATTACATTCAAATGACAATATCCTCTCCCTCATCGCCTTCCAGTTCCTCCTACACGTTCCGTCTCCCATAGATTAATTGCTACTGTTTCCCTTCAGAAAAGATCATGCCTCCCAGGGTTATCAACCAGACATCACATAAGTTATGATAAGACTAGGCACATATACTCATATCGAGGCTAGAGGAGGGAAACCAGTGGAGGAAAAGGGTCCCAAGAGCAGGTTAAAATGTCAGAGACACCCCCACACCCACTACTAGAAGTCCACACAAGAACACCAAGCTATACAGCCATAATATATGTAGAGGACCTAGGTCAGACCCATAGAGGCTCCTTGATTGTCTCTCCACTCGCTGTGAGCCCCTATGAGCACTGATTAGTTAATTCTGTGGGTCATGTTCTTGTGGTGTCCTTGACCCCTCTGACTCCTACAATCCTTCTTCCTCCTCTTCTTTTGGATTCCCTGAGCTCCCTATAATGTTTGAGTGTGGGTCTCTGCATCTACTCCCATCAGTTGCTGGATGAAGCTTTTCTGATGACTGAGCTAGGCACCAATCTATGAGTCTAGCAGAATATCATTAGGAATTATTTCATTGATGCTTTGCTATTATTTTTATTTTTATTTTTTTGGCTGGTAGTGTTTGGTTCTACACTAGGTCTCTGAATTATCCAACCTCTGTTTCCTGGCCCTCCAGGCATTGGCTCCCTTTCAATGCATGGGTCTCAAGCTGGATCAGTCACTGGTTGGCCACTTCCACAAGTTCTGGGTCACCTTTAGCCCAGCACATCTTGCAGGCAGGACAAATTGTAAATCGAAGGTTTCGTGAATAGGTTAGCATCAGAATATCTCCACTAGAGGTCTTGCTTGGTTACATAAGATGGCCTGTTCAGGCTCCATAGTCTCCACTACTAAGAGTCTTCACTAGGGTCACCTTCATAGATCCCAGGGGTTTCCATTGCACTAGGTTTCTACATTCTCCATGAAGTGCCCTCCCAATACCAGTTGTCTCTGCCAGTACTCTAGTCCTCTATCCCCTCTCTACCTGATCCCTTCTGTTCCTATCCCTGGGAAGGAAGAATAGAGTAGATATCTCTGGTAGAACGGGAGCTAATAGGGAAGTCTTATAATTGTTAATAATACCATAAAATGAAAGGTTTTGGGTGTAGGTATTTATTTACAACATATGGTAGCTTGTGATATTATATTCAATGAGACAATGAATTGCATATATTAAAAATGCATACATGGTAGATGATTAAGTAAGCTTCTAAGATAATGTATCACTTTTGATCATGGTGGGAAGACAACACTGATAGTAAAGTCAGTTCTATGAGAGCTGGATTATTCAGCAGCTTGGCTGCTTTTCTTTTTTTTATTTTATTTTATTTTATTTTACAATATAATTTAATTCTACATATCAGCCACGGATTCCCTTGTTCTCCCCCCTCCCCCCCTCCCCCGCCTTCCCCCCAGCGCACCCCCCCGTGCCACCTCCTCCAGGGCAAAGACCCCCCCCCACCCCCGAGGATTGAGATCAACCTGGTAGACTCAGTCCATGCAGGTCCAGTCCCCTCCTCCCAGGGTGAGCCAAGCGACCCTGCATAAGCCCCAGGTTTCAAACAACCAACTCATGCACTGAGCACAGGACCCAGTCCCACTGCCTGGATCCCTCCCAAACAGATCAAGCCAATCAACTGTCTCACCTATTCAGAGGGCCTGATCCAGTTGGGGGCCCCTCAGCCATTGGTTCATAGTTCATGTGTTTCCATTCATTTGGCTATTTGTCCCCATGCTTTATCCAACCTTGGTCTCAACAATTCTCGCTCATATAAACCCTCCTCTTTCTCGCCAATTGGACTCCCTGAGCTCCACCAGGGGCCTGGCAGTGGATCTCTGCATCCGGTTCCCTCAGTCATTGGATTGGGTTTCTAGCACAACAATTAGGGTGTTTGGCCATCCTGTCACCAGAGTAGGTCAGTTCGGGTTGTCTCTTGACCATTGTTAGCAGTCTATTGTGGGGGCACCTTTGTGGATTTCTGTGGGCCTCTCTAGCACTTTGCTTCTTCCTATTCTCACGTGGTCTTCATTTACCATGGTCTCCTGCTTTTCTTTTTAATATTAAGATTTATTGTGTTTGAAATTCATTAGCTACAAGAAATAGTTATTATTTAATTGTGCCTAGAATAAAAAAAATACTAGCAAAATGATTTTAAAAAGGAAAATAAGTCTGAGCCTGTGGGGGTGTAATTGATAAATGTACTCCAAATTCTCAAGTATTTGAGATGACCTACTGGGTGGAGATGTTCAGAAGGTTTTGGAGGTATGGATTTGTTGGTAGAAGTGCGTCGCTGAAGGCCGGTTTGGGGTTTAAGGTATGTTCTTTTTTCCAGATCACGTGATAGTGGTGACCTATTATTCTTTTAGAATTTAACCAAAGTAAACCTTCCCTTCTATGTCTTGATCATGGTTATCAACACAGCAACAGAAAAGGACCTAACACAAACCCCTTACACATTTTGTATTTCCATGCATGAATGTCAGTAAACTAAATGGGGAAGTTAAATTTATTAGGACATTAGCCATGAGATGGATAAAGGAAGTGCAGCATAGTGCCATCACTATGATATTTAGAGCTGTGAAGTAGGCAACCTGCATCAGACCACCAATTCCACCACATTTGGGCAGGGTAATCTGGAGAAAGAATGATAAACTCTTCATGGCTTAGTTAATTAAAATTAGTGTATTAAATGAATACTCCCGTGTATACTTTATGGACTTCTGTAATGACTACAGAAATACAGTACATGACTATAAAAAAGGACTTGATGCATTAGTTTTATGTGAAAATTGCTAATAAAAATTGTAAAATTAGAATGAATATTTCAACTATTGAAAATTATGCTACCAAATTCCATATATGGTCATAATCCCAGGAGCTATTTCCTAAAATTGTTACCATTAAATACAAAATTTTCATTGGCAGAATATACATTCAATCTTAAAGACAAATTGGGAACGATATCAAATGTGAGTTCTTCTCTAGAAGATCTAAGGTTTTGTTAATAAAATGTTAGAGGAAGTATTTGAAGTACTTGCTACTAGCTTGAAAGGGTTTGGAAAACAAATTAAGACAAAGACTAAGAAAATATCCACAATATAGAATACATGTGATAATAGGATGCACAGATTAGAACAATCTTAATACACAGGAAAAAAGATATATTTAGCACATTCAGTAGGCTCATTATGTTTGAATTCAAATATATGCAAAGAAATCCAGATCAATTAATAAAAATTATTAAAGAGAAAATACTTTGACTATGATGTATACAGAGAAAACAAATTATAAAGGATAGAACAAAATATATTACAGATGATAATCTATAAAAGAAATGCCATGATTAAAATTTAAAATAATTTAATAGGAAATTATCATTGCTTCCTTATTGAATAGTCAGCTGATGAGCTGAAATTTAAAAACAATGAAAATATAGTATTGGATGCATATGGTGGCAAAAGTGAGAAAGGAACTCACAATAACTAAGAGTGGGTGAGTTGAAAGTGGTTAAAATTCAAATCAGGAATATGACTATGATACAAATAATCAGATTTGTTTCAGAATTATAGGAATTATTCTTAGGAATCTTTCACCCTCAAGATAATGTCAAACTCTATTTACATTTCTGAGAAAACGTGGGCTGAATGTAGAATCCTAGCCACTGTCAAACCAGCATTTGAAAAGAACTTGGGCAGACATGGTTTTGTTCAGGAGGGACAGAAGTATCTGTCACCAAAAGACAGATTTAAAATGTAAAAGGAAGACTGATTTGTTCAGGAAAATCTAAGGATCAAAATGTTAAGCCATGGAATTTTGATAATTTTTTTAATGATTTTTGTACCACATTTGGTAATCTGGAATAACAGTGAAGGGGAAATGGTGCATATCTATAGAGAACAAAGAGGGCAATTAATTATATACTAACAAAATGTCTAAATGACTAACTAATTGACATATGACACATGGAGAATACAAATAGGCTACATCAATGTGTAGAGTGAAAAATCTACATTATTTCAAAATAAGGGTAAGAATATATATTTAAGCTACAAAGAATATATATTTAAGCATCACCAAATACAAATATGGTCCACAGAAAGAATAAAAGGAAAGGCATATGTTCATACAAATGACTATATTTAAAACACTATTGAAAGTTTACATAAATAGACTTGGAAATAGTTCAACTTATACTAGTAACAATAATGCATGTTAGAACAATGGATTTTTGTAAATCACAAAGTAAAATGAAATACGTGATAAACAGAAAATGAAAGGAGGGATGAAATACATGGTTTGGGGGTAGGAAAAATTAGAGAGATGATATATGGATGATAGACAGATGATAGATGGATAGATAGATAGATAGATAGATAGAAATAGATAGATGATAGGTAGGTAGGTAGATAGATAGCTAGAGAGAGACAGATAATAGGTGATAGATAGACAGATGATAGATAGATGGAAGATGGATAGATAGATAGATAGATGATAGATAGATAGATAGATAGATAGGAAGAACGAGATGGGGAAAAGAGAAACATGACCCTTTGTGGCAGTACACTGGTTGATGCATGAAAGTAGACAGTGATCACTCGATGTGTTATTCTATTTATATTTTCTGTGAGCAGTTTTGTGAGATGGACTACCTTCTCTCTATATAATACCATTTGCAATGTGGGAACAATGAGAGGAAATAAATGAGTGTTATCAATTTTAAGCCACTCTTCAAAGGATACAGCCCTGGAAGATTTTGTAGCTGATCCTTGCAGGTGTTCAAAATTACCCTGTTACCTGTGCATTAAAAACTGCTTTATTGTTTAGTGCAGATAAAAATGGACATGTATTCCAAAAAAATCATGGAATAGAGGTAAATCTGGCATTAGAAGTAAAGAAGAATGCACTTGGAAAGAAAATCATTGTAACTTTTAACTTTGGAGAATTGATATAAAGCTGTAAATGAAATGTGAAAAACATATTACACTTACATATTCCAATTTAAACTAAGAAATGTAAGAAGTGTTCAGTTTCTCAAAACTGTTATGATCCAAGTAAGATAAGTAATTCATTGAAGAAGTCATTCGTCATATTCCCCAAACCTTCCAAATTAGCCACATGTAAGTTACGAGGGGTTTTACATGAAACTAATTAGGTGTGTGGGGCTTCTCTGCCCTCCTTCATAAAAATCAAATTAAAAGGAGAGTTAGTGGGGAAAAGGGAATTTTTTAGCATAGTAGTATTTTGTTTCAACATGAAGAAGTTGTTACAATTTTACTGAATTTGCAGTATTATATAGCCATTATATTTAACAATAGAATTATTTATAAATTAATACAAATAATATTTTTTTTATTTTTTTATTTTTTTTGGTTTTTCGAGACAGGGTTTCTCTGTGTAGCTTTGCGCCTTTCCTGGAACTCGCTTTGGAGACCAGGCTGGCCTCGAACTCACAGAGATCCGCCTGGCTCTGCCTCCCGAGTGCTGGGATTAAAGGCGTGTGCCACCACCGCCCGGCAATATTTTATTATATATGTTTAAAAATATCTTTTATTATGTGGATTTATTTCTATCTTAAGGGCATATTTATTAATAGGCCAATTATTTATTGACAAATGAACTAGTACCTATAGTCTCTTGCCATCTGTCTTCAATTACAATTAAATTTTCATGAAATAAAACAAGACTGCTTAAGCTTATAAGACATTTAATGGAGGTAATTCATGTCATTTATTAACATATCATTAACTAAGACACACTTAGATTTAAATCTTCATTTACAAAGTTTAAACTACTATAAGATACACATATATACGTATATGAAGGATAAATTGCTATGTTCTTAGTATTTCATAAATATACATGTTTATTCAAAGTTTGAGAAACTTGTCCATTCATCCGTTCATTAATCTACGTACCTGCTAATTGGTTTACTATCCATAATTGTTTTAACTGGAACCTAACATGAAAAGTTAGGCTCCCTGTTCACATGCACCACCCTCACAAAAGAAACATGAACATAGAACAATAATTCAGTCATCAATTACCCATCTCTACCCCAGTAAAGTTGTTGGAGCTTTGTGAAGCTGATTCTAAATAATTGTTTTTTTTTTTTTTTTTTAGTTTTTCATAACATTGTACTAATTTATTATTTATTAAATTTGTATGATTGTGTGTTAGTTCATGCATACCATGGAACTCCTGAAAGTCATGGAATCTTGGAAAAGTAATCTCTCTCCTTGCACTATGTGGGTTCTAAGTATTAAATTCAGGTCAACAGGACTGGGGCTAGTGCCTTTACTCACTCAACAATCTCATTGTCCAGAGTAGGGTTTTAAATTTGAATACAAATGATTCTATTAGGGAAATATTTTTGTTGACAACAACTGCTCTTTAGTGACTCCATCTTTTGACACAAATTACCAAACATGATGTCCTCAAGAACAGGTAGGTGATTTATTGATTGTTACACACACACACACACACACACACACACACACACACAAGTGCTCAAAAGGTCTATCACTATTTTGGTGAACATAATCAAAATGATCTAGAACTACTTAATGAAAAAGCAACTTTAAAAATTGTGCATAATTTTTAAAGCACTTTAAAAAGTTGTGAAAACTAAGGGTTCATCATGCATAGCATGAAGACACCAGTAACTGATTTTTAGGTACTGCTATAGTTCTTCTTCTGCAAATAAAATATTTTGGTTTTGTGCTAGGCTGTTATTAGCACTAGGTCATTTCTCATTTATAAGAAAAATATTCTGTCACTGGTAGTAATGAACTAATACAATATTTCTTTTTACTGTTAAATTTAATTATGGAAAATGTGTCACAATTCATAAAGTACTTATTTATAGTCTAGATGTTGTTAATGAGAAGAAATGGCTTTTCATAAACCAGTTTCACATATCACCAATTAAAACAAACTTCCATTCACCTCTTCAAAAGGTGAAGAATGCATCACAGTTCTTTACAAGTCACGTGTTTCATTGAGTTGTAGAAAAGTTCTCCTTGCTTGCCGAGGCATATTTCTTTCTGCTTTGTCATATAGAGCAATTTTGATAGTTTGCATCAAATTCCCGCTGTATTCACATCAAGAATAGATAATGAAGTGGAGTGATAAAAAGGAACGCTTTCAAAAACACCTCCTAATGACACTTTTGTGGAACTTAAGAGCTTGGTGTGCTAAGAGGGAAATATTTTAAATAGACTTAGCATCTTAGATTCTGATCTTAAAGTAACACTGTTGTTTTGTTGTCTCTTGAATTTCATGAGTTTTTGCTCCGCCCAAGGATCTCTAATACTGTTATAATACTTGCACTTCAGCTTTCTGCAATCAATCCCCTCATGTACTAGCACTCTATAGGTACTTACTAAACAAATATCTGAGGTTGGGGGAGTCAGGGACAGAGAAAACGAAAGTGAGACACAGAGACAGAGAGGTACAGAGAAATAGAGACAGACAGACACACAGACACACAGACACACAGACACACAGACACACACACATGTAGCATGACTCTTAAAAAGTTCTTATTAATAAAATCAAACTCGAGGCCAGGTATTTGGGTGAACATTGGAAGGTCAGAGAGACAGAACAGACCACAGCTATCTCACCTCGCTGGATCCTCAGCTGGTCTTGTTTCCTCAGACTGGATGCCCCGAGCCCTCATCCAGAATGGGTCTCAGCTGAACTGCTGCTAGAAGCCTGAAAGCTTAACCAGCCACATGTTTCTCCAGGCCGCTTCTCCAGGCCAAATGC
>CABHPH010108105.1:212-15282 GCA_902168325.1 Peromyscus nudipes | reverse complement strand
GGGGGGGGGGAGACAAGCTTTATCCTGCCCAAGCCATGGCAATGTCCTGACAGACTCAGGGCCTGGAGGCAGGGCTGGGAAGGGCTGGGACAAGTAGAGAACACAGGCTTCCTCCTCTGCAAGTGCAAGTACTGAGGGTCCCCCCCCCCCTTCTCACTGTAGCTGCCCCAGGACAGAGGTCACAGAGCGGCCCCAGCAGGTGACTGCTGGCCCCTACCTGCAAGCAGCTGAAGGCCGCGAAGAGGTAGTGGAAGCTCAGAGTGTCACTGTTTACAGCCAGTAGTCCCAGCAGCCAGGTGGCGCTGACGAGCAGCAGCAGCAGGAAGGCGGTCCTCAGCAGGGAGCTGTGGGAGGGGACGGGTTCATTCAGACCATCATCCTATGTGTGTCTGTCTGTCCATCCACCTACAACCCCACCCCAACCCTAGCTTCCAGCAGGGACAAGGCAGACAGAGGTTATGTGGGTAGAGGTGTAGGCATAAGAAGATAATTAAAACAAAGTTTGAGCCTCGACCACGGAAATGAGCCACGGCTTGCAACATTCCTTAATGTTACTCGGATCCAATGGCTGCTGTGCAAGGCCATGCTAGCTTCTGTGAAATGTGAACACACAAAAGGGGTGCAGAGCAGAGTGGCCAAGGCCGGAAAGACCGACTGAGACAGAACTCCCATGCCAGCCTCTACCACCACGGGACTCAGGCAAGCACCTCCCCCCACTCAGTCACCCCATTAGTCAAAGCATATGACCACTGCACGTCCCTTTCGGAGAGTCGTGGAAGAGCTTTGTGGCCGTGTGACTTAGGGTCACAGTGGGACCTGGAGATAAAGTGGACTCAGGTAGGAAGCTGTAGCCTCTGGGCCCGGACTCTATTCACTCCCTCTCCATGTCAGACTCAGCTCCCTTCCTCAGGATGGGGGGCTGGCACCCTCCTGTGTCTCTTAGGGTCACTCCCTTCTCACCCTGCTTCTTGAATACCATGCTATAAGGGGTATAATGGTCATAAACACACACACAACTAAAACTCAGCACATCCCTCCTAGGCTACATCAGGGGTTTCCTATACTCCTAAGGCTCTGGCATCATCACCACAACCAAACAGAAAGCTCCATTCCCAGCCCACCTGCCGGATGTCACCCAACACTGAACATGTGTCGAATTCAGGACCCTCTCCTATCCATGTCCCTCCTCTTCCTCCAGCTCCTATGGCCTGGCCTATCTCAGGACCTGAACCCACTGTCTCTGCCTCCCTGCTGAGCTAATCACCACCATGTCTTCCACATCCATGCCAGCCTTATCCCTGGAGGTCCAGTACTTGTCCTCATCCTCTGCCTGACTCCCTGGGGTGGGTATGTGGCTAACAGCCCAGATAGCTGGGTGATGGGCACTTTCATATGAGACTCAGTCCAACATGTACTCTCTATCTTTGGGGGCTCTCAGGGCCCAGCTAAAAGGCCTGGTGGGGGTTGGTTAGTGTTACATCCCACCCACTGGATTCAGCGGCAACTTACACAACCCCCTTTCTCTCATAGTAATGGCGTTTTCTTTGGCAGGAAACCTTTGCAGACAGGACAAAGATGACCGTGTTGATCTAGGAAATAAGAATAGCAGCTTCAGGTAGTGGGCTCTTCTGATGTCTCCAAGGTGATCCTCACCAGCCAAACACTTCTGCATATTTTCAAATGTATCTAGAGGTGTGGTGAGGTGAGAGGCCTTGGCCCCAGATGAGTTAAGCCAGGCCATGCTGTGGCCAGGCCTTAGCCTGCCACTCTAGGCTTCCAGTGGGCATGAAATAGGCCCCAGAACCTGGGGGGGGGTGTCTAAAGATGGGGTCCCAGAACAGCCTGGGAGCTCTGCTGACAGTTACTATGAGGCATATCCTTCCTGCCAACCCTGGCCACGCTGAGGAACTGCTGACCACAGCCAGCCCACCCTGGAGCACCTGGGCTCGTGTGGCCTGAAGGGCATGTCTGGGGACTCATAACACTCACAATTATAACCATTCCGACAGGCCCAGCAAAGCTCCAGATCAG
The DNA here is from genome assembly GCA_902168325.1 of Peromyscus nudipes. NCBI lineage: Eukaryota > Metazoa > Chordata > Mammalia > Rodentia > Cricetidae > Peromyscus > Peromyscus nudipes. The sequence continues at coordinate 13,251 of CABHPH010108105.1, read as the reverse complement.
GCTGTCCTGAAGAGACAGCCAGCAGAAGTCAGGGTTCCCGTAGCCCTGAGGGTCCAAGCCAACAGCCAGTCCTGTGCATATTAGAGAGAGAAGAGATTGACGCCACGTACCTGAGTGGTCATCTACCTGCCCAGGAGAAAAGCTCAAGCCAGATAGGCAGGGCCACCCAGAGACCGCAAACTACCCTCATCAGAGATCAAGGAGCCAGAGGGAAATGCATCTAAACTCCTTAAACTAAGTTAGGGGCTGGCTACTCCCTGCGGTCAGGAGGCAGCTACTGCCTGTAGCTAATAACTTCATCTGCTTAAGGGCCCTTGGGTATAATCTTATGATCTTTTAAAAGATACATGTTTGTAAAAAAAAAAAAATCAACTTTGAAACATAAGCTAGAACTGTGAACTGCCTGGATCGAGAGAGCAATGCCCCTTGGAAGCAGTATTTCCCATTCAGAACTCAACAGGCCGTTGGGGAGGCCTCCCACTGACACCTCAAGATGGCGTCTACACTGAGGAACATACGTCATCTTCTAGGTGTTCCTCATGTCAGTGTTCTCATAATGACACCAGACTTCGAAAGAGATAACACCTCCGTCAAGCAACAAGAGGCACCTGTCCCCCTCCCTCCACCACCCAGCCTATGTGTCTGAAAGTATGAAAGTCACTCAGGGTCCCTTGGAGTAGGGATGAGTTATATGAGAACCCTAGGGGCCTGGGGGATTGTATCCAGATCCCTGAAATACCCCCCAGAGTCTGCCAGGAAGGGGGTTCAGGCCTCCTGTTGAGAATGGAAGTGTGGATCTTCCTCAACAGGAGGCAGATGTTGGCTTTCTATAGTTATTGAAAAGTGTAGGCCAGGCATGAGAGCTCATGCCTTTAATCCTAGGTCTTGGGAGGCAGAGGCAGGCAGATGTCTGAGTTCAAGGTGTTAGCCTGGTCTACAGAGCAAGTCCCAGGATAGCCAGGGCTACACAGAGCAATCCTGTCTCGGAAAACCAAAGAAAGAAAGAAAAGGTGGGCTGAGGAGTATGCATAAAGCAGTCTTCAGTTGGAAGTCATTCAGTCGTTATATTGGTTGATTTGTTATATTGGTGATGGACAGTCATGTCCATCTGTGCACGTCCTGGCCCACCCTTCGTGACCTAATCATTTCCCACCTCTTTCACTCACTCACACCCACACCCACTCCTCCTGTGACCGGAGCAGAACGTCTTCCAGTTAGGCCCTGCACAAAGAACCCCAAAGTACCCTGGCCCAGCGGCTCACACCTGGCCAGAGAGACCCATCTCTGCATGGGCCGGGACTGGCTACCCTTCTATACACAGCTAAATGTAGAGGGCCAGGAGAAAAGGAGGACGGATGGCTCGAGGAAAATCTGTGTTTTCACACAGGTCACCCTGGCAGAGCGGCCCTGTGTGTCCTTACCTGTGACAATGGCAGGGATGCCCCAGCCCACCACGTGGTAGAACCTCATGGGCCCCGTGTCGATGTTGCGCACTTCCGTCAGCATGCGGTAGACATGTAAGTTCTCCACCAGGGTCCAGGCAAAGGTGCTCATGGAGACGTAATGCAGGAGGATGGCGACCACCGTGCAGAGAAACTGGGCAGAGGAGAGCAGGCTCAGCAGGCATATAAGGCCCGACAGCTAAGGGGGCAGGCTGACAAGCACCCTATAAAACTGCACATGGGTGGTTCAAGCCTAGGGGTGACCCCCTCCTGAAGCAGAAGCCAAATTGTCAGGAGTGACCACATCGGGCTATTCTGCAATGTCAGGGTCTCTAGTGTCTCCAAAGGGTGGGGAAGCTCCTCTCCTCCTGTATGATACAGCCGGAGTGGCTGAGCATGACAGCCACTGCATCTCTCCTGATGTAGATGATAGAAGAAGGCATGGGGGATCCACCCGAGGACCCCTCCTCAGCCTGGGGTCACTACCAAGAGTGGGTGTGATTCAGGAACAAGGCACAAGCACTAGTCTTCCTGAGAATCTGGAAATAACGTACTTTTGCGAGCTGCTTCTAATCTTTAAATACATAAAACACTATAAAAACACTATGGAGTCGCATCTGCTCAGGCTGAAAGCTCCCAGGCTGGCACCTCGGCCTGTGTTCCCAGAATTGTCGCCACATGGTTTCTACAGCCAGTGGGTATAGCTGGGGGTGGGGTGGGGGCCACTTCCTTCAGGGTCCTCTCTGTCCAGTAGGAACGATGTCTTGAAGTTTTTCTGCTGATCTAAGACCAGGGAAGAAGGGGACTGCCCCACCTGTCTGTCCTTAACTGGACAGGGCTATGTGTCAGGCCAAAGGCCCAGTGCTAAAAATGATAATTCAACATGTGGGCTGGCTGAAGGCTGGCATGCCTCTCCTTGGGTAGGTAGCCAGCTGCGGAAACCAGCTCCTCCTGCCTGGGTTCAGAAGACCCAGCGGTACCAGGAGGAAGATGGTGGGAGGAGGGGACAAGGGACACTGGACTCCCTAAGTTCAGCCTAGGAAGCTATTAGTATAAACCCAGCTCCAGGTGTTCCACAATGGGACTTGAAAATGTAGCCCAGGGCAGCTGCTCATGGGCCTTTTGGGAGGGCCTGCCCTAGCTGGGGCTTCCAGGCCAGCGAGCTGGAAGGTGACTGCAGGTTCCCAATAGGAAGTGAAGGCAGACAGGGTAGAAAATAAGGGGAGAAGGAGAGAGACATGGAAGAATCTGGCTTATTCAAGTTGGCCACCTGGACAAGCTAGCCCTACCTTGAGCCACACCCCTAACCACAGCCACAACTGACCCTCCCCCAGCTGGGCCAAACTCACAGCAGGCTTCCACCCTGACTCAAAGCACCATGGAGCCCCACAGCTGGTCACACGCTTATCAAAGCCCACCGCTGACCACACCCACAGATGGGGCCCACACTGGCAGGTAGTCAGTCCTATGCTCTGCCCTTGACTATCATCTGGGCCTCAGTGTCTTCTCTGGGAAGATCCCCCTCACAGATTCACACAGGTAGGAGGGGAGCCACCACTCAACCTCCTACTAGATGCGGCTATGTTCGAATACCAGGTCACTGCACTCTGAGGAAGGTCAGCCGAGCAGAGGCTGGAGGGTGTCATGACAGGACCACCCGCTGCCGGGTCAACCTCCAAGGGCCAGGTGCTCTCCGGAAATGACACCTAGACAGCACGAGGGACTTCAACACTTACGCTGCAAAAGCCGAAGACAAAACAGTGCCCCAGCTGGGCCATGCCCTCTGCTGGCATCAGAATGCCAGCCTTGAGGGGCAAGCCTGAGCTGGATCAGCCCACATCATGTGCCATTTCCTGAGTGGGAAGTGCAGTGGGTTCAGTTGGAGGGCGAGGGTGAGAAGGTTGGCTAGCTGTTGCTTTAAGCGGTGCAAAAGTAAACCCTCAAACAAACAAAAAACACCGTTTGAAAAAAAAGGTCTTAGAAATTGACAGTAGGACCTGGCGGGCTTGTGTGTTCACACGTCTACACTAAACATACTTGCTTTTCCAGAACAGAACAAACACACACTAAATCATTTCAGCCTGTCAGGCTTCTGAGAGATAAACAGCCTCGCCCAGAGATAGGACTGTGAGTTTAGATAAAACCCAGGCACCATGCCAAGCCCTGGCCACCACACACCTTCCTCCCAGGATGCATTTGCCTGGTGTGTGCTCAGTGGTGCCCGGAAAGCTTTCATTTCAGGCAGGCGCTGAGTCAGAAATGAGCGGTGGCCTCTCAATGCTCCACACGCCATACTTAGTTGCAGGGAGTGGCCTGCAGCTGATGACGGTACTTTCCTCTATCCAGACCTTGGGGAAGAACAGCTACAGGATCCAAAAGGAATCTCGGCTTCCTGAGCCTGCACTCAGGCTATGCATGTGGAGGAGGGTGGGCCTCCTGAGTCCATGCCTGTGAGGGATAATGCCTGATTCAGGAAGTGGCAGGGAGGTTTGGTCCTTGTTCTTAATCCAGCCCTGTGCTTCTGCGACCCTGCAGGAAAGCCACCAAATTCATCAATGGGACTAGGTCGAGGACAGCCTGGAAAAAGCATGCCTAGGAGGTAGCAGGGTCTGCCCTCTCTCCCGGGGGTTCTGGCCACTCAGGAAGGTGTCTGTGCTTGCCGGAGAACTCCAGCTTTGCAGCCTTCTTCCTGCTCCTATCTCAGAGCCTGGGCTGGAGTTCAAGTCTCCATGCCTGGGCTCTATGTTTTGTGCCCTGGGTAGCTGCCACTTACTCGTCTCATCCCGGCAGCTACATCTACCCTCCTCCACCCCAGAGCCCTTAAAACTACCCCAACCCTTCCCCCTTCCCACCCTGGCCTCTGTTCTGGGCCTCAACTACAGGCCTGTGTTGGAGCACAGAGCTCTGGCTGGTTGCCATGGCACTTCAGGGCGTGATAGAGCCCGCACACAGAAGATGCCATTCTGTCAAGTGACCCCCCAGGCTACTGATGGATTGTTTCATGGAATGGGCCTATTCCTGCATCTTTCCTGGACACCTTCCAGTGGATGGCACTGGGTAGTCTCACACAACCCCCTTCCCTGACCCAGCTCACAACCAGCCAACAGGTAGAGGGTGGGAGGTATTCCTGAATCCTGGTAGATTGAATGTATGGTTGCATTTTTATATCCAAGGGCTCTGCATCCAAAGATGGCGAACATTTAGGGTAAAAAGCATTACACCTGTACTAAGTGTGCATCATCCCCTCTTCACCCTTTTCTAAACATACAGCCCAACCCTTAGTCACACAGCGCTTGCCTCACATTGCTATCAGGCAACCCAGTGACACTACGACATACGCAAGAGGAAGTGACCTGTGCAGACGCTACCTCATCTGACCCGTCTTTTGGTTTGGTGTCTACGGGACCCAAGACAAGTCCATGTAGAAAGGAACACAGCCGTAGTACCCACCCCTGGGGGACCAGAGCGAGGCTGCAGGAACAGCTAACCGCAGCATCAGCACTGCATAGGGCACCACCCTGCACCAGAGGCTGCTGCAAGTGTGATGGTGTCTAGGTCAGGGTAACCCCTGAAAGTCTGGGTCACTGCACGCACAAGTGAAGGGCTGCTGACCTTGTAACACTCTAGGCTGTCAGTCACCGTTCAGTTACAGGTGTGAAACAACATACACACAGAGTGCCCTACAGGGCAAGTCCAGGGCAGGCAACAAACTTCGGGTGGGAGAATGATATCCCTCACCTCTGGTAGTTAAAAGTCTACATGGCAGAGGCCTCCTTGGGGTCTACAGGGAGGTGGCACCGAGGGCCAAGTACCTCCTACCTACCTCTCTGACTCTACCACCTCCACCTGAGTGGCCCTGTGGGTGACCCCGTTTGTCAAGACCGTCTTTCCTTATACATCTGCCTCTCAGCTCCAGGAGGTTAATGGGTGGACCCTGTAAGTGAGCTTCCAACAAAGTCCTCACAGGAGCAGAGCTGACCTGTAATCACCCTCCCTCCCCAAATTCCCAAAAAGTGGGCTGGACCGCACATATTTTGAAATTCTCATGTGGATATATGGAAAACCACAGCGGGTTAGCTGGGACCACCCAAGGTCACAACCCCATTGCGTCCTACAATTTTGCCTGCCGTCAAGTCATCAAAGACCTCAACACTGTCAGCAGTAGTGGGGACCTGGGTTACCTCCTCAAGGCTGCTCCCTTTTTTCCTGAGACATCATCTCTGGACACCAGTCTGGCCCTCCCGGAGCCACCATCACCAATGGACTATGAAAGCTCCCCAGTCTCGCTCCACGTAGCTCAGTCAGAGCCAGCTCTCCATTCCTTCACAGCCAGATTTAATCGGCTCGCACACAGATGCCCATACCCTTCCACTCCTCCGCTCCTCACATTCAGATGCTCCGGACAGTGCACAGGAGTGCAGCTGTCCTTACAGTCAGGCTGCTGAACTTCCCGAATTGTCCCCAGGATTTTATCTGCAGGTTGTTTTAGAATTTTCTGTGGAATCCAGTATGTCAAGAGTTTTCATTCTTTCTACATGTGGCCCTATCGAGGCCTTCCTCCCACACCCTAGTGAATAAAAGACTGGAGTAAGGTAGGTTCCTGCATTTGGAACCACAGCTAAGGCCGCCTACTGGTTCCTTCCATTGCTGTGCTAATGTTTGTGTGGTGGTCCTCATCCTAGGCTAAGGAGCTACCTTTTCTAGTTTGTTCAAAGGGGGGTTTCTCCCGCCCCCTTCTTTCTAATCATGGAAGAGTATAAAAATTATCTATCTTTTTCTGCAGTAGGAAAAAATATTTTCTCCTTAAATGTAGTGTTAGGGATGTAGCTTAGTGATTAGAGGGCCTCATACCAGAGGCCTTAGTTTTGTTCAATTCCCAACACTGCCAAAATCAGGGAATGGAGGCACAAGGGCCTATAATCCCAAACACTCCAGAGGTGGAAGCCAGAGAGTCTGACTTCAAGTTCATGCTGGGCCTCAGCTGACTCAAGCCCACTCGGGCTACATCAGCCCCTGCATCCCAACAGCGAAAGGAAGCTTGGATCATTCCTTATATGTGGTGATGAGAGTAACATTTATAGGTTTACATGCTACTAAATCGTCTTCACGTCTGTCCTAAGATAAACCCAGCTGGGCTCTGTTATCTACATACAGATACTGATGCATCCCCAGTGCCAGCCTTCCTTATCTTAGATGAGAACGCAACCACTCAGCCACGGTTCAACTGTTCAAGCTGCCTTCCTGTCTCCTTTCTCAGCCCCAGTGTCTGTGATTTGTGCTTTTTCCCCATTAGAGAATATTCCCTTCAAATAACACCTTATGACCATTTAATCTTCTTATCCCCTCCTTTTCCACTTGGTTTCTGCCTTACTCTTCCCTTTCCAAACCTCCTCAAGCTCCCAGTGTTCTCTTGCTAAAGACCCTTAGCTCACTGGATTTCAGGCTCCCTTTAAAAAAGATGTTGATTTTTATGTATATGGGTGTTTTGTCTGCTTGTATGTGCACCATGTGTGTGCAGCGCCCATGGAGGCCAGAAGAGGGTGTTGGACCCCTGGAACTGGAGGTACAGATGGTGTTGGGCTGCCAGTGGTTGTTGAGAATGGAACCCAGGTCCTCTGGAAAGGCTCTTAACCTCCGAGCCATCTCTCCAGGCTCCACTACCTTTATTCTATCATCAGCAACATGATTTCAACTCTTTGATTTTACTATACCCTGTGAATTATTATTTTAAATCACATTTACTTATTTTGAGTGTGCATGTGTGTAGAGCATGCATGCCACGGGTACATGCGTGGAAGTAAAAAGACAACTGATGGGAGTGTGCTTTCTCCTGCCACTGTGAGGCTCCTGGGGATTGAACTCAGGTCGTCAGGCTTGGCAGCAGGGACTATCACCCACTGCGCCATCTTGCCCAGTCTGCAAGGTCAGACGTGATATTTCCAGTAACACTTTTCCTTCTGTAAGATTCCTAGACAATTTTCTTGAACTTGTGTCTTCTATAGGTATATTTTGAGTTTGTTTTACCAGGTACATAGAACAGCAGGCATCCATGTCCCAGTGTGTAGACCCTTGAGATCATTCCATAGCTGCCCTCTGTCCCTGGTACAACCATTTGTCTTCAGTCTCATAATCAGAGATCCTTGGCTTTGTCTAAGCTGGCACTCTGTCACATCTCATGACTGTCAACCTTGGTGCCGCTTACAAATGTCCCTCCTGTGGGCTATCTTTACAGCAGTGGCCAATTCCACCAATCACCCGTGTCAGAGACGAGTATGTGCCCGGGAGCTGTCCCTGGACAGGCCTTGCTAGTGAGAGCATGCTGGCCACAGGTCCAGCTGTGTAGGTGCAGGTAAGGATTCCCATTACTTTACATGTCCTTCCTCCACAACACTTAGGTTCTGCATGCTAACATCTGGAGACATAAATGCTAACATCAGGAGGGGACTACTCTACCCTGGGGACCTCTAGAGCATGCTAACATCTGGAGACATGAATGCTCTCCAGTCTGGGGACTACTCTACCCTGGGGACCTCTAGAGCATGGAGTGCATGACTGCCATGAGCCGCCAGGACCCCTGTGAGGTTCTGCAACACCTCTCAGTCTCATACAGTTCTCCAGGATCCAAGGCAACATTCAACAAACCTACCCAACACTCAACATCCCTGCATTTAATCATATCAACTGGAGGTTCCCTGTCTTTCCTCTCCTCTCCTCCTCTTCCCCACCTGTTCGCTCAGCAGGTTCCTTCCTCTTCTTTGGTCCTATACATCCCCAGAAGCCACTTCCTTGCTCTTTGCATTGGTTGCTCCTTGAGCAAAGCCCAGGGGTGTCATGGACGTGGAGACAACAGAGGGGTAGGGAACCTGTGCACCACTATCCACTAAAGCTACTGTAACCCACGGGACTCTGGGATTTAGCACATGACTACAGCATCTTGATGGTTAATTCTAATTGTCAACTTGACACAAGTTAGACTCACCTAGGAAAACAGTCTCAATGGGAGACTGTCAAGGTCAGGTAGAACTGTGGGCCTGTGGGGTTGGATTTTCTTGAGTGTTAACAGATGGGAGAAGACCTAGCCCACAGTGGGTGGCATCATTCTCTAGGCAGGGGGCCTTGGATTATATAAGAGTAGAGAAAGATGGCTGAGTACTAGACATTCTTGCATTTATTCTCTCTCTGCTCTTGGATGTGAAGGGACTAGCAGTCTTGAGTTCCTGCCTTTGGCTTCCTCACAATGACTGACTATGACCTGCAATCATGAACCAAATAAACCCTAGCTCCCTTAAGTTGCTTTTTGTCAGGGTGTTTTCTCACAGCAAGAACCAGAACCAGAACACCACCTATGAAATCACTAATGCCCATGTCAAGAGGGTGAGACTCACTGTGTGTGTGGCCTTTGGAGGACCCCATGGGTGCCCTTGGAGGCCTCCATAGGTCATAAAGTCTCGGCTTCCCCAGAGATTCCCTGACACAATGCCCTCACAAGGCAGGTAGGACTCTTCCCCTGCTCCAGGATGACTGAGAGCACACCCAGGTGACAGCGCGCCCGAGTGACATCCCTTAGTTCCTGTGGCAGGCTCGGGGGTGGGGTGTCTTACCGGGTTCTCCGTCTGGTTGATCCCGACCATGAAGATGAGCTGGGAGAAGAACAGTGCCCCAATGAGGTTCTTGTGAATGCTGTGCAGGTTGGAGCGCAGTGTCCGGACAAGGGAGAGCAGGACGAAGGCCACCAGGAGGGCCACCAGGGACAAGGACAGGGCGGCATAGGTGATGATCTTCAGGGGTAGAACCTCCCCATGCTGCAGGTGGGTTGGTTAAAGAGAAGTGAGGAGTGGGCTCTGAGGTTTGAATAACATAGACAAAACACAGTGATGGGCGTCAGATATCACAGGCTGGCAGGGGACCAGATGACTAGTTTGGGATGCTGAGTGAACTCTGGAGATGGATCAGTGGTGGCAACAGCTACCAACATGGGGATATACTAATGCTACTAGCCCATGTGTTATATACTTTAGCCAGTGTGGCATACACATTTAATCTCAGTCCTCAAGAGGCAGATAGATTTCTGTGAGTTCGAGGCTAATCTGGTCTACATAATGAGATTCCCCCCCCCCCCTACATAGCCGGGCAGTGGTGGCACACACCTTTAATCCCAGCACTCGAGAGGCAGAGCCAGGCGGATCTCTGTGAGTTCGAGGCCAGCCTGGTCTACAGAGTGAGATCCAGGACAGGCACCAAAACTACACAGAGAAATCCTGTCTCAAAGAAAAAAAAAAAAAAAAAAAAACAACCCTCCTACATAAATCCCACTGTTAGGAGTGACCAAGACAGTCATTGCAATCCTAAGCTAGAGATCTGCCAAGGGGACTCAGTTTGTACAAACCCCACGTCTCCAGTAGCACTGCCCCCACAACCCAACTCAGCCAACAGTCACAGCAGACATTTTACAAGGAGACTGAGCAACTTGTGACATAGCACCTTCCGCTGCTACTTAATACACGGCAGGAGCTTGTCACCTCTCCATGGCTGCATTATTTCACGTGGTCCTCAGACGGAACCCACGAGGAGAATGAGCACAAGGTAGGCACGGATGAATGAAGCTGGGAGAGTCTAAGCTCCCTCGGTATCCTGACAACACAGCCTGGAACTTCAGCTCTAGTAACTTGGGGCCTAGACGGTCATCTTTGGCCATAGATTCCTGCAGCTGGTTCTTCCTTCTCGCCCTCAGCATACAGCCTGTGGCAACCGAGGGTGCCTAACGTAAATCATACATGAGATGGACCGTTCTGAGTCTCCAGGCATATGCTTAGTGTGACTAGAGAGTTTTGGCATTTTGGGTACAGGTTATCCAGCACCTTCCAGGCGGCGGCGGCGGTGACAGAGCTGTGTACCATGGCTGCTCAGAGCCTACTACCCCAGGCGTCAATCACCACAATGGCCAGCTCACACTCTCAAGCTGCTGAAGATACCAAAGGCATCATCCTCTTCCTGTCAGTGGCTTCCTCTCCTCACATTTTTGTTCCTGGGGGGGCAGTGTGTGGCCTGAGAGACATTCAAAGTAGGTGCAGAAGCAGCCCAATCCAGCATGGCTGGGGGACCCTGCCCTGAGAGGAGGTAACATTCTAGAAACTTCTGAGCCTGAGATTAGGTTTTACCACTGTGCTAGTTGACTTCTGTCAAGTTGACCAAAACCTAGACAGATCTGGGAAGAGAAAAATCTTAATTCAGTAAATGCCTCCATAAAGATGCCTGTGGACAAGTCTGTTGGGCATTTCCTTGAGTAATGATTTATGCAGAAGGACCCAGCCCACTGTGGGTGGTGCTACCCCTGGGCTGCTGGTCCTGGGTTCTGTAAGAAAGCAGGCTGAGCAGGCCAGTAAGCAAAATTCCTCCATGGCCTCTGCTTCATTTCCTGTCTCCAGGTTCCTTCCTAGAGTTCCTGTCCTGACTTCTTTTGATGATGGACTATGATAGAGAACTATAAGCCAAATAAACCCTTTCCTCCCCAAGTTCATTTGGCTGTGGTGTTTCATCACCGCAATAGAAACCGTAAGACACCATCTAACACCTTTACAGCTAGTACCTTTATAGCCTGGGCTCTTTGAAAACGTTTTTTGTTTACTTGTTTGTTTAAACAGGGTCTCACTCTGTTGCTGGTTGACCTTGAACTCGTAGCAATCTTCTGCTTAAACTCCTGAGTGTTGGGATTACAGGCCATGTCCTGTTTCCCTTTTAAAATTTTTAACTTTCCCTTGTAAAAAAATTGCATTTATGTATGTACGCTTGTGTGCACGTGTACAAATGCATGCCACAACGCTCTGTGGAGGTCAGAGGACAATTGGCAGGAGCTGGTTCTCTCTGTCCACAGTGTGGGCCCTGGGGGTGGAACTCAGGTCATCAGGCACCTTTAGCTACTGAGACATCTTGGTGGCTCCTAAAACCCCTTCAAGGTTTTCTCACAGACCTCTTCAAACAGTTGGCAGAACACAACTTTCAAGGGGCACACTTGGTTTGCTCAACCCACAATTATATGAGGGCCTTGGGGGGATGGCTTAGGGACTAGGTCATTCCAGTTGCCATATGGATTAGGCCCCAGGCTTGCTGAGGGGGTGGGTAGTGGTGAAACGCCCACCTCACGCCTGGAAATGTCCATGAGCACCGCGCAGCTGGTTGAGTGGCTACACTGGCATGTGACGTGGGTCCGGTTCCTTGACAGTAGCTCACAGCCCTTAGCTGACCACCCTCCAGTCCCACCGATGCTGTGGAGAAGAGAGAAAGGGGTGAGTCTGTTCCATCTACCACTGAGGTAGCCCAGGAGCTGTCTTCGCCCAGCCCCAGGGTCTCTGAGGCAGTCCTGACATCACTGGATCTGGTTGGGAAGGAATGGCCAAGAGCAGAGAACATCCACCCATGGGATGCCGAGTCTCACCACCTCGACGTCAGCTCCTAGGCCAAACCTTTCCCCTTCTTCACCACAATGAAGATGAGGGCCATGGCCACTGTCACCAAGGACACAGCCCTCACAGCCACTTGGCACTGTGTGAAAGCTTTCCTTTACCATTTCATAGCTGGTCTGGGCTCTCATGAGAGCCTCTCAAGTTCAAAGGTTATATGCCAGATACGGAAAACTCCAAAGAGAACAGACCCTGTGTCCAGAGGCAGCTGCCAAGGCTGAGGCAGCCCTCTTTGTTCACCAGCCATACTGGGAGCCTCAATGGCCTCAGCAATAAACATCTCTCCATTGTCCACTTTCATGTTCACGTTGCACAATGTTTTACAGGAGCTGCCTGGAAGCCAGGGTCCAATTAGTGTTGCTGTTTCACTGATGGAAAGCCCCAAATAACAAGTTGTTACGAGGGCCCTGCCCTCTGCGGCTCTGGGAAAGTCCTATAATCCCTCTGATCCTCAGTTTACTCATCTGTAAAATGGGGTGTGACGGTTGCTGCGCTTTGCCAGGAGCGCTCAAGTTCAGGGGATAATGGCAGCGACATAAAGCAGGGTCAGATCACTAGAGCCCCTGCTAATTGCCATTATTCAAACAAATAGCCGGGGACAGACAGCCATGCCTGGCCGCCGTGGGGCCCACACACCAGACACCAACGCTTCCCTTCACTCTCCCCTTTGTGAGCCCAAGATCTATTATGCCCCAGACTCAATGAGCTCACTTGTAAATGGCCTTTGGAAAGTACCGAGACAGGAGAAGACAAATGCTCTTGCCTGAGCATGTGCCTGACACCCAGCACAGACTCATGGGGTAGCATAGCTCTCTGTTCAATCCTGGGGGACCGTGAGGTGGGAAATGTCCCTGTGGCAGGAACTTACAGATGTACAACATCTAGTCCCAGCTTTAGGCATGCAAAGAGGGCTTGGGTTTTGGCTCCCCGTGATGAAGAAAAACACTGATATTTTCATTTTAGACTGTGTGCCAAGCCTGGAGACCGGGGCTATTCCAGCACTTCCTCATTCCACCAGACTGAGTCCTTCTATGGAAGGGTGACCACAATGAGGCCAAAGAGCGAGGCAAGGAAGTGAAGGCCTGACATCTCCCACTGCCGCTAAAAAGACAAATGTGATGATCCCATTGGCTTTAGCCA